>JAGDFM010000145.1:0-69372 GCA_019155715.1 Phytophthora pseudosyringae | reverse complement strand
TCCGATGGTTTCTCTCCAGCACTGCTTCCGCTCCTCGGCCGTGTGAAATTCGCGGCCCGCCGTATTGCTGTGAGCGCTGCTGCCGCGGCCCGCGCAGTCTTGTCAGAATCATATTCGATGGCGTCCAGCGCTTTTCATCCATGCTCCACCAAGATCTCATTGCGGCGTGCCGCCAATTCAACCAGATGTGCCGAATAATTCTGATGCTCCTACGGGGCATAAGTGACTGCCTGAAAATGGTTCCCCGCCGCACTCCACCGCAGCACGAGCACCGAGGGACGGATTCCCCCTTCTATGAGGTCGGCCAGCAAGTCCATTGCCTGCGCCGTCGGAATAGGACACACTGTCCCTGATTCTATCATCTCCGCTGCATCTGTGGCCACTTCATGAAAAACAAATGCCTGCATCCGCGTGAGCCCACTTTCTTGGACGTCCAATACATAGATCGTCTCCCTGGCGTGCATTGCCATCGCCTTGAGGTGGGCTGGTCGCACCCAGAAATGCATTGGAACGGCTCCTCTTACCGATTTGGAGCGCTGAGCCACGTAATGGTTGGCCAGTGCGTATATTTGTTCCGTTGCAGTCGGGAGCGCTGACAGCTGACATCCACTTGCCGCGAGCTCCACCAGTAGGTTCTCAGGATGGAGCCTCGTCTCGTCCATCAGGTTTGCGATCATTTCGTTGAGAACTTGCTTCTTCAACACATTGACCTTCTTCGCCACACCTCCACTTGGCTGGGCCACTCCGTCCGTCTCATTGTAGAGCGCCGCGTAGAAGGCGAGCCAGCCGCAGTGTCGGTTAGCCGCCACGTTGGTGACCGTTCCTCTGAGCACCGCCAGCCATGTGGAGAGCAGCGCACCATTGTCTGTGGGGTTCTTAATGCCGACTATCGTGCAGTCCCCCATTTCTTCCTCGTTCTCCTGCGTCACCGTAAGGCTGTTGTGGTTCCTCGTTTCCGTCCGGTTGATTTCGTCGTTGGCGGTGGGGTTAATTGCTCGGGCTATCGACTGCGGCGCGCCGTCACTGGAGGGTTGCGCCGTTCCCAGCCCCCCCTTCCTGTCACCGCCGCCATGATTTGGTGAATGAATTTCTGCATCGCCACTTTGCCCCCCTTGGGATCCGCTTCCGTGATCCGTCTCTTGGGCGAGAGCGACCTGGCCGCTACCTTCTTGGGCTGCTTCGCTATGCGTACCTCTTCATCGTCATCGCTCCTGCCGTCACTTTCGTTGGACCAGTGCTCGTCCGCTTGCCGTTTAGGGGAAGTAGACGCCACCACCCGTCGTCCGGTAGTCCTCCCGCTCGGTCTTTGCCCCTGCTCATATTCTCGAACCCCGGTCTTCGGCGTACTGCCCGCGTTCAACTCCATTTGCTCCTGAATCTTCGTGCTGCGCTGTCGAAAATCGGCTTGTTGTTTCTTCCTCTGAGTAGCCGTCTGGCGCGACCTCGCCGTGGGGGACCTTCCTCGTGTTGATGTCTTCTTTCCAGCCCATTCCTGTCATTGTTTGATGCGCGCGACTCTCACCGCTGCCTCATACTGGACCGCCGACTCCGTCCGGGGCTCCTGCTCCGGCATGTCTGTGTCTGGCATTGACTCCGACTGATTGGCCTCCTCTCCACTTTGCTCAATGCTGGTATCCTCTTCCATCTCCGCTCCGTCGTCCCAGCTCTCGGACTTCTCTTATACCTCCGCCTGAGTGTCTTCGGGCCGCCTCTGTCCACCGATGACCTCTTCGCCCTCGGGCTCTGTAAAGGTCTACCCCCACTCTGCCGGCAAGGATAGACGAGTATCGTCGCCGCGGTGTTCCCCTCTGCGTGGAGATTTGGCTCGAGCAGCGTTCTTGGGTTGCTTGGGCGGGTGATCCTTGGAGGCGCCCTTGAACTTGTTGCCTTCCGTGCGTAAGAGTGATTTGAGCTGCTCCATGGTCCTTGGGTGCTCGCCCGCTGCATATTCTCTGCTGCTCTGTCCCAGTGACGACAGCAGCCGTCCCTCCACCGAGCTCGTATATTTCTTTTGTTCCAGGTCCAGTGCCCCGTCTTGAGTCTTGCAGAATCGAGTTGGGTGCTCCGGCGAGTGGCAGCCCCTACACGGCCAGTTCACATGGATGGCGTTATGGTGCACCATCACTTCAGCATTGTCCACTTTCAGATATCCAATAGTGCGTAGCTTCTTCGGACAGGCCGCGGCCTTCACTCTTACATTCTATTGTTGCTCCTTGATTCCATTGGCCGCTGAGCTCGCAAGAGTCATGGCTTGCACCGTCAGGCCTAAGGCCTTCGTCAGGAGCCAGAACATGTCCCTCGAAGTGAAATTCCCTTTGTGTACTTCCACTGCAAACGAGTAGTAGTCTAGCCGGACCAACTCATTCGTGGAACGCTCTCTCTCTCGGGCCGCCTCGTAATCCTGGGGTTTGAGGGGTCGACCTGCCAGCGGCATCTGCCAGCCGATCCACCGCGCCGCCGACTGCCTTCTTTTGAATGTCACTTTCACCACTCTGGTCTCCATGTCAATCGTGATCCGGGATAGATCTTGTTTGAAGCCTTGTAGTTCCTGCTTCTGAAGCGGTGCCGCCTCCGCCCCCACGTATATCTGCGCTAAGATGGCACTTTTGGTCATGTTGTCGAAGAAGCGCTGCCCTGGCGCTAGGTGAGCGTACACCGGGTACTCGAGCGCCATGAATAGATCCTCAAAGCACGCCAATTCCCCAGCATCCATGGACTGTGTGAGGAAAGGGGGCACTGTTGAAACCTCGATCTCGTGATTAAGTATCATCACTATGGCCTTGACTTCGTCTTCAGTTCTCTCTCTTAGTACCAACGTAGGTACAGCCGGCTGGAGACAGAGTGCTCTGAGTCGGGACTGTTCCGGGGTTAAGCTCACCGGGCGTGGTGAGTCTTGTCCCTGCGCCACCGCGTCCAGGTAGGAGACCTGCTTCACCTTGGCTGCTTGCTCGCTGGTATCTGCCTGCTCAACTCCAGTCTTACTCTGAAAGTGGAAGAATTGTAGTCGGTTCTCAATCTCGCGCTGGGGTTCCTTGTCTCTGATCACCCAGTCGCGCATCAGTCTGGCTAGCCGGCCTTGGTGCTCTGCCGAATCCAAATCCCATGAGCTGCGTAGCCCCTCGTATTTCTTTTGTCTGCTGTCAGGTGCTATATCTCTCCAGTTCTTCCGTAGCTCCTGCTCGTTCCCTTCACCCCGCTCCTTAGCTGGGAGGGTGCGTAAGAAAGCTTTGAATCGTCTGTCCATTGCCAAGTTGTTGGGCCTGAGCACCGTATGTTGCACGTACAGCTCCGAAGCCCCATTGCTTAGGTAAGTCCGCAGCTGCTGGAAGACTACCCGGCCGTCACCCTGGTCGACCTCGCTGTGCGCCGTCCCCGCTGTCGCTCGTGTAGTAACCTTGCCTCTCGCCGTATCTCGTCTCCGTTGCGGGGAGAGTTTTCTGGCTTGTTCGCATCCCGGCTGCGGCCTCGTCCCGCAGTTCCTTCTCCTTTTGGTGGTGAACTGCTGCGCCGGCCGCGCTTAGGGTTTCCCCCTGCAGTCTTCCAGCCTTCCCCTTCGGGTTGCCTCTCCGCGTCGCTCCCCTTCCCGTTGGTTCCATCAGTCTCCATGCCTCTCGTCTGCTTGCGCTCCGTATCACCGACGCCCGCCTTGCTTGCACTCGTGCTGCCTGCGCACCCGCGCCTGTTCACAATTTCACTTGCTTTCAGTATAGCCAGGGGTTGTAACGCCTTCCACACGCCCCCCGGTTGGTGGATCTTCCGTCGCTGTCTTGAGTCTGAAGAGTCTTGAGCAGGCGGCGGTTAGATTGAAAGTGACCATCTCTATGTTGGAACGTCCCGTGTCAGATTGGCGCGTCTTCTACGCTGCCTAGCATTGTCTGTTAAAGCTATTGCAACCAAATCCAGATACCACGAAATGGCGTATGGACATTGGAAGCGATAGCTTCTGGCGGCCTCGCTAACAGCACGGTTGTCGGCCCTGTTTCAACAATTTTACTCTTGTTGTTGACTGACACACCGCTACGGCATCAGCCGACGTCCAAGTCTGGAGGCTATGTGGGTGATTCACCAGTTAAATGCGTGCAAAAATAAATTGTTGGTACGTCGCAGACGATCTAGTGGACGGATGCCATGACACGCACATACTGGGGTCGTGTTAGACACACCGAAAATGAAACAGCTTTAACCCTAACCTGAAACACTTGGGGATGGATGTCATGGCACTCAAATCTCCAAAGCGAGCTCTACGAGGAGAAAGAAAGCACGTCGCTGAGCGAAAAGAAAATATGATGAAGCGGTTTGGGTGTCACAGAAGAGCAACTACCGATGTTCTATAGCGGCATAGCCTGTAGGCACGGGCTAGCAGTGAAAGAAACGAAGCTGCCAATTTGGCTAGATTTAACGGGGTTGATTTCACCCTTCCTGTCATAATTTATAAAGCCTTTGAGAAGCCATATTTGAACCGGATATATTCGCCGAAACAAACCGAAAGTGCTCTTTTTGTACGGTGTATTTCCGGTTGCTCTAGCGTGTTCTCACATACTGGAACCCTGACGTGCTCAGAGCCATCGTACAATATCAAAACGAGGCCGATTGAGGCGTTTAAGACCTTGATAGAATAGCCTCAATAGGACAAACCGCCCCGAGAGCTGAAAGAATGGGCGAGTGGCGTGGCCTGGAGAATTCAAACAACATATCGGCATGGTGGGCTCGATTTCACCCCCTCAAAGACAAATTTATTATTGCCGAATTTGGATCGTACATATTAATTCAATACCCCCAAAGTTCCAGCACTGTATTCCCTCGATACTTTAGAACAAGTTCTAGCTTAGCTTTTGATCTATCCTGGTAGTGTTTCGTTCACAGAGTACGCCCAGCTCTAAAGGGATTATTGTCAATTCCTCCCAATTTTGCAGATTTGGGGGACGGTCACCATCCCGTCGGGCTACACGTGGCTGTACGACATCTGCCCGTTCAAGTTCCCCATTGCCATCCTCATCGCGCTGACTGCGACGAGGAGCCGACTTGAAACGAGACCACGCAGGCGTACGAGAACGTCAACTCACAGCTCGGCGGCCAGGCCATGGTGAACGCTCCGGAGACCGTGGACCACATCACTATCAAGGGCTACACGGAGGACTACTTCGGCATGAAGCACCACGAGATCGCCCGCAACTTCGGCATCACGATCGGCATCATCGTGCTCGTCCGCATCTGGGCCGCGCTGGCGCTGCGTTTCATCAACCACCAGAAGAAGTAAGTTCGTAAGGGACATTGACAACGTGTAGATAGCGAGTTCATATGAATACATGGTCGTTGTCATCGCTATACCTCCTTCGAGAAAATAGTACAACGTAGCAGTGCTCGGAAAAAAATTATTCAATATTAATAGTACTCGTATTTTTTGTATGGAATTATTAACTATTGGTTATCCAAGCAGACGCGTATTATTGATACCACGAGAATATATTACTATTTGCGTGTTCGGTCCCGTTGGACCGGAGTTGAACCGGAAATCGTCTTGTTCTGAGTGAGTGGCTCACAGCGGGGCAACTTTCAGTATCCTACGGACTGAGCGAGGCAGCCTCTATTGATCACTTCCACCTCCTCAAGCTGCAGCCCAACGCCCAAGAATGAGCTCTGCCCGCAACCGCGACCTCTGCCGATTTTTCTTCCTCGCGGACGCAGACCACTACTACGCGTGCAACTACTGTGGGGCACGGCGTAAGCAGCTCCCGTCAAGCGGTTACGCCAATTTGATCAGCCACTTCAAAGACAAGCACCCTCTCTACGTCGGCGAATATGTGTCCCACCAGCGCAGGCAGGCGGGGTCGCTCACGGCCTATGGGTTCGTCAATCCTGCAGCCTCCAACATGTATCAGTGGATGGAGTGGATCGTCACCCGCAACATGCCCATCAGCGAGGTCGACGATCCACTCACAAGAAGCATGTCCAAGCTGAAGCCTATATGCTCGAAGACTCTCAAGATCTACATGGCTTTGGTGGTGGTCGCGATCGAAGCCAAGATTACCGCCGAGATGTCGGGTCCCTTCGGCATCATGTTCGACGGGTCAACATTTTTCTTGGAGAACTACGTGGCTCTGTTCGCCGTGTATTGGCACGGCAGCCGGCTCAAACAAACGCTACTCGCTATTGCACCAATGGAGGAGGGTGATCTGACGGCCCACGCGCATTGATCATTCATGAAGAAGATCATCGAGAGTTTTCACCAATCAGAATCGATGTTGTCGTTTCTGATTAGTGATAATTGTTCTACCAATCGCGCTACTGCGACACGCCTCGAGATCCCGTTGATTGGTTGTGCGTCGCACCGCTTCAACCTGGCCGTGAACTCGTATTTAGAGGACCACAAGACGACGGTAGATGCGGTGAGCACGCTCGTGGCGGCGCTGCGTACTATCAGCAATCGCGCCGCTCTGCGCGAGCACACGCCACTCTCCCCGTTGAGGCCTAATGTGACCCGCTGGAGTTCCACATTCGAGATGGTGGCTCGCTACGTCAGGTTCCGGGACGAGATGAAGCTGGTCGAAGCGGTGTTCGACCTCATCCCCAAGGCGGCAATGCATCGGCGAATTGAGGCGCTGCTAGTGGACCTCCGTCTTTTCAACAGCGTCACCATCAAGCTGCAGTCGGAGGACCTGACACTGGCTGATGTCCGCACCCTGTTCGACTCCGTGGTTCAGCGCTTCCCGTCGATAAAGCCGAAACTGAATGCCACGGCTTCCATCGTGCATTCTCCAACCTTTGAGGCTGCTGCGGTGAAGGTACTGTTCCATGGTTATGACTACTACCGAAAAGTACTAATGAGGTCAATATGCATTTTTGCACAACAGGTCATTAACGGAGAGGTGAGATGTCTTACGTCGAATGAGCGCAAGGCCATCAAGCGCTTCGAGGTCGCAGCACCGGCAAATGCAGGCTCGAAGCGCAAGCAGCGGGACGAGGAGGAGGAGAAGAAGGAGGAGGACTTCGCGACGTCGGTGCTCCGCGCAAAGAGGGCAGGTGGAGACCAACAGGCCTCGAGCGTGTACGTCAAGCTCCTTAAGAAGATGCCGCCTACAAGCAACCGCTGTGAGCGGCTATTCTCACAGGCCAAGCTTGTGCTGACGCCCCAGAGAGCGTCGCTGTTGCCGGTGAACTTTGAAATGCTCATGTTCCTCCGTGCTAACAGAAGCTACTGGGATGTGACTACTGTGCATGACGTGTACCAGCAAATGTGAGTGAGGCTAGGATCCGCAAGAACTGCGCAATACATTGAGTATTGGACAATTATTAACTATTGCTTGTGCGGATATGGCGTTATTTATTAAGGTAGCTGGTGGCAGGCAGTACAATATGTTATGGTATTTTCCGAGCACTGCAACGTAGTAGTCGCAACGAGATCCACTCGGCCGAAGTGTGTAACTTGAGCCCGTGATTTCCTTGTAATCCTGCAGTTCTCTAGTAGAAACTGCAGCACCGTTCAAATGGCCAGCTCTCGCGGTCACCTATACAACTTTCGGGAGATGCTATTCCAGAACTTGGATATTATCCGGAGACTGTCGTATGTAATGGTGGTTGCCGGAAAAGGGAGATATTATCTTCCCGATAGATAATATCTCCCTTTTCCTGCAGATTCCACATAGATAATAGGGAAAAATTCAAATGGACTTGAATCGAAAAAACATTTTCAAAGGAGGACTCGATTATTAAGCTTGCCGATAATCGCTGCTGCCAACCTGCGCGCCACTGGGTGAATGTACCAGTGGGACATCCAGGCCGAACAACTCGACGGAGATGAGGCAAGAACTCTACGCTGGCAGCCCCCCTGCCCGACGGCCCGATTGACTAACTGCGCCACTAGAGCACCGAATACCCTTAAACGTGCCATCACGATTATCAACAACCGCGCTCTTATCAGGGTTGCCCCAACTTCATATTTTCCGGTGTTTTATCTCTGCTGACACTGACCAGTTAGCCCTGCTTTCTCCGTCGGCCATCTTATTCTCGACTGGTGGACGCTAAAAGTGGTTCGTAGGATTTCGAGTTTTGAGTGAGTCCCCTTTGAAAGTGTATTTCGATTCGAGCACCCTTATGGAATTTCCCTCCTATTTCCTGCAGACCCCAGATAGATCACATCTGCATTTTCCGGCAGAGCTTTTTTCGCTCCATCACTTGCTTGAACATTGTTGCTTTTGCTTCGTATTGCCCGTGCGCACACTGCTGAAACGAAGCCGACGGCCTCTCATGGACGCAGATACCCCAGCGCGAAATTTCAGCAGGCGCAAGAAACACGGCCAGAGCACCAGCAGCGCATCGAGAAGGACCGCGCCCCTAAAGCCCAATAACGGACGAGCCTACGCCAGAGTCAACAGCTTCAACGACGGAGGAGCTAATAGATTTCGTGCACGCGTGATATTCATGAGCTCGGCCCGGAACAGGACGAGTCCATGAATCACGCGGGCACAAAGCTCTTCATGACCACTATACTATCCCAACCTTCGAGTAGCCCTAGTTATAAAAAAAATGGCCGCGCTACTCGAAGTCATGTTTTTTTTTCTGCTGAGGTTCGTTCCGGTCAATTCACGTTCATGACGTCAAGATTCCTGTTTCGAATTGCCCGACCAAGAGGAGCCATTTTACAATTTCCACGTGACAGACAGGCGCTAGAACAATGAATCCGAGCTCCTGGAAGCTTCCTTCGAGCAAGTCCCCGTTTGTGACATCGTTTACTGCAGCATTTCACCCAAAACAAGCTGAAGTGAGTATCATATCTTCTCCCGTCGAAACTACCGGCCGACAGCAGCCACACTAGCGACGCGGTCATCGTCGAGCGTACACTCACCAGCTACGACTTCCGACGTCTGCTCTTCGATAGCGCGGTTCTGGTCGAAGACAGTTGTTTGTCAATGGCCAATGGCTTTCGGTTGGCCTTCGACCGTGCAGCTACTCTCCCAGAGCAGGTCGAGCAGAGAGCAAGCTGGGCAAACGCCCCAGGAACGATGTTACGATGATAGATACGCTGATCACCTCGAGGAAGTTTTAAAGAAGCAACTGTACGTCGTTCTGGAGACCATGACACAAAGATTTGGCCCTGTCTCTGAGCATGAAGGCACTACATGTACAGTGTATCTATCCACAACCTTTGCATTGCTGGTTTACAGCTCAGGCGCCTGGCTACTGCGTAAATAACGCCATTTCCATCACTTCGTACGATACGCCAAGTGGTTCGCGCCTTCTGTAGGTGCAAATATCTTGTTCGAGCTGCAAACTTTTCTGCCATGCATGCCAGCAAGCGCGGCCCTCGGTTTGACATCGGCAGCATAAAACTGCGTTGAGTCACGGTCCCTGCTCGAGCTTTGCGTCATTCCTTTTTGGTGATGCACGGGACAAGAGGAACCCGAGCTGAAATCAATTTCGTGCACGGCAGCGGCCTGCGCAAGCGTTCCGATGATCGCTAGGGCATTGCGATTGGCTCCAGATCGACAGCCGCCTCCGAAATCGGGGCCGTTATCGTCTCTCATTATTCGTTTTCCCGTGAAGGACTCAGAGCAGCCCAACACCAATCCTGGCGGTACCCTTCGAGTTCTCGAGACACACAACCAACACAATGTCCAAGGACACCGCTATCCTGATCTTCCGGGTCCTCTCTGGCGTCGCAACAGTCTGCATGGTCTCCAGTCCAGCTCTGCTCATAAACCGAATCCACAAGCAAAAGCACGTCGGCGTCGCCTCGATCTTCCCCCTCGCGGCTCTACTCGCCAACTTACACATCTGGTATGTACGCCGGCGTTTCCGTTCTCCGTCTACTGCAACAGGTGACTCACTTTCAGGTCTTCTTGTCTTCAGGATGATGTACGGCTACCTTGAGGACATGTGGTTCCCCGTGTTCTCCTGTTTCTTGTACGGCGAGTGCTGCGCCGTTGTATTCCTGACCTTGTACACCTACTACTGCTCGGACAAGGGCTATGTGGTCCGCACGCTGGCAGTGTTCCTCGCGGTCCTGGGCCTCATTACTCTCTACGCTATCGTGGGCGGACTGGGCTACACTGGCCAGACAACTGCAAGCGTCAGCACCGTCCTTGGCATCTTTGCAGATTGCGCCGGTATCAGTCTGTACGGTGCGCCCATGGAGTTGTTCCAGGTGCTCAAGCACAAGTCCGCCGTGTGCATCAACGTGCACATGGTGTACGCCGGCATCGTGAACAACATCGTGTGGCTCGCGTACGGCGTGCTCATCACCAACTGGTTCATCATCTTCATCAATGTGCTCTTCATCGCGGTCAACACGTTCACCATGTGCCTGTACGTCAAGTACGACCGCAAGACGCACCCGCTGCAGGACGGCTCGGACGCGCGCTCGGATGACGAGCAGGTCTCGGTGACTATCGAGATGGCGGCGCACCTGGAGACCAAGGCGTCCAAGAAGGTGCTCACGAGTCTGCCCAGCCCCGAGTACTCGTGTCTGTCGTCGCCGCTCGAGGACGCCAGCAGAGAGTAAGAGTTGTACTAATGTACCATTGCAAACTTACTTCAGCGTATGGCCTCTGCTCATTGAGGGGATCGGTGCTTCAGTCTCTGCTTGGAGCTGAATGGCGAGCATTCGTTGCCAGCACACGCTCAGTAACTATAATGCCGCATTGGCCTACATCTGACACAAGTTTCCCTTCCCATGCCGCTCAACGCTTGCAAAACCAATTAGCCCCTGGATCGCAATCTCCCAAGTTGAAGCGTTGCCAGACTCTTGTCAGGCGCAGCGCTCGACGCATAATCCGCAGCGTGGCCGGCGCTGCTCGTTTATCGTTGTGCTCGTGACAGACACCGGTCGTCAGCCTGTCGGAAGCGCTCGGCCGTTCGAGTCGGCGGCACGTCGGCCGGTATATGTTGGTCGCCCGAGGCATGGCCACGATCATTTGAGAGGAAGCGCCTCGAAGCCGGGGCACACTTGCCGTCCGCACGCGCTATATACTCGCGTCGTTGCCCCGCATAAGCTCCGAAGCAGACTGGTGCCGGCCAGTAAGACGGCAGCTTGTTTTTTTCAAGTGCTGCTCGCACCACCACGAATATTTGCTGAGACCAATGCTTGCCGCGTCGCGGACGTACTGAGCATTCAGTACTACTGAATGCTCTAGCGCTCCAAAGGGCAGCTCTCTAGAAGCAATGGTGCTGCCCGATGGGAAGACACTAAACACTGCTCCGGAGAGCAACAACGCTAATACTTGGAGACACGCTACGCGCTCCAAAGACGAGGCCGCCATCGCTTTAACGCACGAAAAACCGGGCTAGCTGTGTGCTTTTGCGCGCGAAGCGGCACCGCCACACACACACACACACATCTTCGAGCGTCTTCCACAAACTCCACGCGCAGTCTGCACGGCCAGCTTCAGTCTGGCGCCAAGGATCCTCGCTTGCTCACAACTGCGCGCAAATAGGCTCTTGACCGCGTTTCTCGCGTGTTCTTCGGCTTGCTATTCGCGCTGCTTCGGGCGCTTCAGCGGAGCCCAGACACGCAGCGCTGGGGCGCTTTGGGCACGCGGACACTCAATCGGACCGGTGCTGGGCTCGGCGCCATGTGACGAGCGCAAGTGCGACAGCTACATTGTGCATCTACATGTAGTCGTGCTTTTTTGACTGCAGGCCGGGTCTGGATTTCTCAACCAGGCACCACACCACGAGCGTGCACTTATGCAGCCGCCACCGCCATTTAGCCGATGGAGGCGGCTCATTAGCCAATTTACTGCTTCCAAACAGCTCTAGACGCCTCCCGAGAAGCGCGATCACTCAACTACTCGTCGCTCGTTAACTCAAGAGCACCAAGATGTCCCACGCAGCCGCAGTGCTCGTCTTCCGCGTCCTCGCCGGTTGCTCCTACCTGGTCATGCTCACCAGTCCGTCCCTCAACATCTATCGAGTCCACAAGGCCAAGAGCGTCGGCGTGCAGTCCATCTTCCCGCTCGTCTCGCTGCTCGCGAACTCGCACATTTGGTGCGTACTGCCCGCGGTTCAACACGCTAGGGGTTGAGCTGTATTTCGCTGACGCTTCTGCTGACTCCGACAGGATGATGTACGGTTATCTGGCCAAAATCTACTTCCCCGTCTTCTCGTGCTTCCTCGTCGGAGACTTCGCCGCTGTCATCTACCTGGCCATCTACTACCGCTACTCGACCAACCGTGGCTACGTCGTGCGCTCGATCGCCACAACGCTCGTCATCATCGCCATTCTGAGTGCCTACGCACTTGTCGGCGGCCTCGGCTACACGAACCAGTCTCGTCACGGCGTCAGCACGGTACTCGGCTTCTTCGCCGACATGGCCAGTCTGTGTCTCTACTGCGCGCCCATGGAGAAGCTCTTCCAGGTGCTCAAGCACAAATCCGCCGTGTTCATTAACCTGCCCATGGTGCTCGCTGGCTACGCCAACAACATGATCTGGCTCACGTACGGCTCGCTGATCCAGAACTGGTTCATGATTTCCATCAACATCTTCTTCTTCTCCATGAGCACGTTCACGCTCGTGCTGTACCACATCTACGACCCCAAGACGCACCCGCTCAAGGACGGCTGGGACACCAACACGAACGACAACTCGGAGGAGGACGACGTCCAGCTCCAGATCTCGGTGGACCCCTCGGACAACAAGAACAAGAAGGACTTCAACCCGCCCAGCCCCCAGTACGAGGCAATGCGCTCCCCCATTGCACCCGCTCGCGCGGATTAGAGAAATACATACTTCGAAACCTTCATCTCATGGACGAACGTAGTGTAGGTTCGGTAATAGCCTCCTGTACGGCGTAACCAATAGTAGTAATTATTTTGCTGCCGAATGCAGCTACAGTTTTCCGTTTGTGTGTGGTATTGTTAATGTCGTTGTTGGATGCTTCAAACGAATGTCGTTCTTGACCTTGAAGACCTAAAGAAGAACAAGGGAGGACGAGTGCGCGCTATACAGAATTGTTGTTCTTGTTTGTCATTTGTTGGTTGCCTACGCCCACGATTCATGCTCAGCTTGTCCACCTACATTCACGCAAACTCAAACTACTCGATCAAGCTGTCTTGGCTACCCTGGCGAATCCGCTGCATCTCTCCGTGCGTCGATTACTCTTTGTCCCCTGTTCGCCTGCCATGCTTCACGTTGGCTCGTCCCACCACGTATCGGGGGTATTCTCCACTCGCTCCGCTGTCTTCGGGGCGCAGTCGGCTGCCTTCCTTGGGCAGACCCTCACAACTTCTGGTGGCGTCTAGATGCTGTACTCATCCGTCTCGATCAGAGCTGGCGGCGGCAGGTTCTTAAAACTGTTCTGTTGAAGTGCAAGCTGCTCGAACTGTTTCGCTTCGTTGTCCAGCGGCAGCTCCGGTGTGAAATCAAAGTCCTTGAACAGACGCTTGTCGTCCTTGTGTCCGTTCGGGTTCGGGCGCTGCACCTGGGCTGCGTTCGGGTCCAAAAGGTCGAAGCCGCGCTCCATCTCTGAAATCTCCTGGTCCGTAAACGCCTGCGGGAAGTTCGACGTGTCGGGCACGCCAGACGGATCCTTCGTGATCTTAGGCTGGAACGGAGGAGACAGCTCGCGCGCCTTGAGCTTCTCCCAGTTAATACTCGAAAAGAACGGGTGATCGAAGATCTCGCGGTCGCCAGTGGGGCCGGATCCCAGTCGCTGCTTCGGGTCACGGTGCAGTAATCTCTGAATCAGGTCGCGGGCGTTGGGCGACAAGTAATCCGGGATCACCAGGTGGCCCCGGAGAATGTTGTGGAAGAGCTGCTTCTTATCGTTCGTGTAAAATGGCGGCAGACCAGTCAGCAACTCAAAGAGCAGTGCACCCACCGAGTACCAATCCAGGGCAAAACCGTGCCCAGAACGCGACAGCATTTCTGGTGCGAGGTACATGGGAGAGCCACAGAATGTGTTGGCCGACGTGTGATCCTTGATACCCTCCTTCGAAATACCGAAGTCCGTCAACAGACAGTGACCATCCAGATCCATCACAACGTTTTCTGGTTTCAGGTCACGGAACACAATGTTCTTCGAGTGAAGGTGCGACAGAGCCAGCGCGATTTCACCAATGTAAAAGGCGGCTTCGTTCTCCGTGAAAGCCTTCCGTCGAGTCAGCGCAGAGAGCAAGTCGCCACCGCCGCAGTATTCCATGACCAGGAACAGACGATCCTGGGACTGGAACGCGTAGTACAGCGTCACAATGTACGGGTGGTCCGAGCATGCCTGCAGCGCTGCCTTCTCTGTGTGGATGTACTGTGCCTGATTCTTCTGCACGATAGCCTGCTTATTATACGCCTTCAGGGCATACCACTCGCCGCGGTTTGAACCCTTACCGCGCACCAGGTACACCTTGGCAAATGCACCGCGACCAAGCACCTTGACGAATTCGAAATCGCGGGGGCCCAGAGCGAGATCCTGCTGGTACTTGTTCTTGAATGCCAAGTGACTAACCTGTGTCGCGTTACCCTCACGCGCAGCCATCTCGTTGCGCGGCTTCGGCGGCTGGGAAGGGTTGGTAGCAGCCAAGTTCGAACCGCTGCCAAGTAGCACACGAATCGGGTGGCCAATCGGCGACAAGTGAACAGGGAGACTGCCGCTAGCATTGGGCGCGTCGATACGAGCGCCACGTGCCACCAGCAGCTTCGCCGTGGGGATATCGCCTGATTCCGCTGCCATGTGGATGGCAGCGTTACCCTGGTAGTCTGTGACGTTGGGGTCCGCACCTGCATCTAGTAGTTCCTTCACGCACCTACCAATGACAAATAATGCACAACAATACAAACGTCAGTGCAGCAAGATCACAGCGACCGCACAAAAGCAAGCACTTACTCAACGTTGCCCGCCTGGACAGCGATGTGCAGCGCCGAGTAGCTGTCGCCGGTACGCGCGGACGGGTCCGCACCTCGTGCCAGGAGCTCCTTCACGGCGTTCGGGTGGTTGTTGCGCGCGGCAAGGTGCAGCGCCGACGTCTGGTTAATCCCCACGCCGTTCACATCCACAACGTTGTCACGCAGCAGCGTGGCAATGAGGTGCCAGTTGCCCACCTCCGCGGCGTCGAAGAGCTGGAACTGTTTCTTCTTGACGTCTCGCAGGTCCAGGATCATCTGCGGCGCCGTGGATCGCAGCTTGCCCGCTCCGACCGCGGGCGCGTCCACCGACCGGCCCCCGTTCGTCTCCAGCTCGTGGATCACTTGGTCCTTCATGGTTAGCTGCTCACGGAGCGAGCGGTTCTCCTCCAGCAGCTGCTTGATGACGACGTCCTTCGGGTCCGACGACTTGTCGGCTCCTCGGACGATCTCGTGGTCCTCGAGCATGCTGGGGCGCGAGTAGTCCGTCTCCATGGAGGAGCCTCCTCCTTGCACGAGAGCGGCCAAGCCTGCCGTGACGCCCGGGCCTCCGGAGGCAGCGAGGTTCACGGCGCCGCCGCCTCCGGCTCCTCCGCCGGGGATGGCGTCGTGGAAGCTGCCGCGCATCTGCGTCTTCTTGAGCGCGTTGATGTGCGCGCGCACCGACTTGACCCAGTCCTCCATCTCGCGGGCCGTGCTGGCCTGGCAGAACATCTTCTTGGTGGGGGTCACGACCTCGAAGCAGTTGGCCTTGTCGTCGATGTTGCTCTTGCGCACGATCGTGTCGGGCGTGAGCTCCAGCTCGCCCTTGAGGTGCACGATGTCCTCCTTGCCCGTGTTAAAGAAGCCCCCGCCCTGCTTGTAGTACGACAGGTGGCCCTCCGCGAGCACGAAGAAGCGCTCCTTCCAGTTGGCGAACGCGTCCATGCTCGACATGGCGCGCTTGGTGAGGAAGCCCGTCTTGCTGGACACGAAGCCCGCCGACGCGTCGTCCTTGAGCGAGCTCATGTGGTGGCCCGGGGTCGTCGCGGGCGACGACGACAGCGCCGCGCCCGCCGACTTGCCGAAGCTGATGGTGTTGCGCGAGCTGAGCCCGTTGGCGCCGAAGCTGCCCACGGGGCTCATGCCCCCGAAGGTGCCGCCGCTGGAGAGGGCCTCCCCCTGGCTGTTGCCGCGTCTCCGCGCCTTGTTGAAGCGCTTGCTGATGGCGCCGCCCTGCGCGGGGCTGCGCGAGCTGCCGCCGCTGCTCGACATGAAGGGGGGGGAGGGGGGGGGGCGCCGCGAGGAGGCTGGGGGCGAAGGAAGGCGCCGCACCGGCCGCAGCGTTCGACTGACTTGCTCGCGTGCCTTCTTTCGCTGTTGTGCCTTATCCCCCTTCCCCGCTTTCCGCTCTGTGCATATCGTACCGACCGCGGACGGCAGATGAGATGCTTTTCTACGGATGACAGATGAGAGGTTTATTGAATTTGAAGTGGGGGTTTTCACGAGGTTGTCGTGAAGGTGCGCTGTGCGGTATGGTGGGCTACTGGTTGTGGCGCACTATCGGCGGACGGATTCAAATTTTTGAGCCGTGTATCCAACACAGCGTGGATTCTTTTGGGTTAAGTAGCGGATATCGGCCAATCGCGGCGCGGTACGTCGCTAGAATCTGCCAATGCGAGTGGACCATATGGCGTCTGGATTTCAGCATGGACACGGCATTGTGTGTACTGTACGCTGTTGGTGATGAATAGTTTGCAGTGTTGTGTATTCTGCGAAAGCTTGTGCCGCAAAAGGCCGCTACATGTACGGATTCCCAATGTCTGCCACATTTTCTTCGGTCGATGCGTCGTAGGGTTGTCAACACCTTCCGATGCTCGGCCACACGCAAAAATGTCTGGCATGGGAATTGTGTTTTGACGTCTCCACACTATCGGATACTGTTGGGGCCGTGATCGCTGCTACAATATGTCGGGCACTTGTTGAGAAATGCACAAACCCAACGATCTCAAAGCCGCACCGAGCAGCGAATAGATACGCGCCTTATCCTCGAAATGGCTGCAATGGAGTGGCTCTTGATACTAGATTTCTCGCTACGCACGGGTTGGCACAGCCGGTGGGCGGAGATCCTCACGCCGAGGACTTGGTACTTTCATCTCCTTGGCGGTCGGGGAGTCCGAAACTTGGATCACGACGAACTCCTCGTCCTGGTCGTCTTCATTTATGAAGGTGTCGTCTTCCTTGAGCGGGTGCTTCTCGGTGTTTTCGTCCTCGTCCACGACCTTCTCGTCCCAACCTTCCTTGAGAGGGTGCGTCTTCGGGTCGTAAATGTGGTACACGACCAGCGTGATCGAGTTCATCGTGAAGAAGAAGATGTTGATCGAGATCATGAACCAGTTCCCAAGTAGACTGCCAAACGTCAGCCAGATCATGTTGTTCATGTAGCCCGCGAGCACCATGGGCAGGTTGATGAACGCTGCCGACTTGTGCTTGAGCACCATGTACAGCTTCTCCATCGGGGCGCAATAGAGGCAGACGCTAGCGAAGTCGGCGAAGAAACCGAGCACCGTGCTGACTTCGTGCCGAGTCTGGTTCGTGAATCCGAAGCCGCCCAAGACCGCGTAGAAGGTCAAGACAGACAGGATACCGGTCACTGTGGCGATCGAGCGGACCACGTATGGGCGGTTGTTGGAGTAGCGGTAGTAAATTGTGAGGTAGATGGCAGCCGCAAAGTCTCCCACGAGGAAGCAGGAGAACACCGGAAAGTAAATCTTGGCCAAGTAGCCGTACATCATCCTGCAGAAACAGAGTATTAGCTCCTACTCTTTTTACCACCAGGTAGGGAAAAGCGTACCAAAGGTGCGAGTTGGCGAGCAAAGCCACCAGAGGGAAGATGGATTGGATGCCGACACTTCGAGCCTTATGCACTCGGTAGATGTTGAGCGACGGGCTGCTGAGCATGACGAGGTAGGAACACCCCGCGAGGATGCGGAATACCAGCACTGCGGTTGGGTGTGACATCTTGGATGTTGTGTACCGACTTCAGAGCTGCTTGTTGGTCGTTCAGGATGTGTGCGAAGGAAAAATGGACAGTGAAGTCGATCTCCGCTCCTTCCTGACTCGAGGTGGAAGTGGTCATGCTGGTGGCAGCATATTCATGTGACGAAGAAATCCGTTAGGCGTCCTCGGGACTGGTCATGAATAGCAGCAGGCCCACGCTACTTTCGGCTTTTGTTGCGCTTCACATGGGATGCACGTCGTGGTTTTTGCAGTTGACCCCGTACAAGACTGTAGGAAGGTTTTGCAAAGACACGGTCGGATATCATCACAGTCGCGCTGCGGGCGTGTATTTCGGGTCGAGCATTTGTCCCTCTGTGGGCAAACACGAGCGGGTGTGTGCTCATATAGCGAGCAGCACGAATACGCGACCTAATCCGAAGGTCTCACACCCGCCAGAATTGTGACCACAGCAGCAACTGATCGAATTTGACGGATCCACGGTTGTTTGAGAAGCGATAGTAAATACTACTCAGGTAGATAACTGCACCGAAGCAGGAGAAGACGGGGAAGTAAAATCTTGGTACATCATCGTGTGTAGGAATAAATAATGTTCCCAGTGAGTGAGATAGTGAGCAAAAGTTGTGAAGGGATAACTCACGGAGAGCGACAAGCGGGAAAATTGACTTGACGCCCACACTGCAAGGGTGGGCGATGCGAAGGACGCGACAAAGCAAATTGAAGGCAATGTAGCCATCTCCAACTGAACATCAAGCTGAATGCCACGCTTCTCTGGTGAGCTTAGCCGGATGTGTTGTGCCCTCGTGCTGCTGCGAGTAAGGCACTTCGCACTCGTAGCGCGCTCCCAGCGAGTTGGAATGAGCTGGTTTCACGTCGGTGAGCATTTATCTCTTGCGAAATTAGGGGCATTTCATTGTCGCGGCCTGATATCGACACCAGACGCCTTGGCCCCGCTAGCCTGTACGCACTGGCTACGACGAAGTGCGAGTAAACTTGAGAATGGAGAGCCGCTCGTTTTTAGCTTTCGTTGATCGAACAACCTGAAAAACACAGACAGCACCGAGCGTCAGTGAGAAGGATACAGCATCATTACTCCAGGAACATCGCAGCACGGCCGCACCATCATTTCGAACCCATCGTTCGCGAGAATAGCAGCGATTTCCTTGGGCTTGTTTTCCACTACTACCACCATGTAGAAAACTCCTCGAGGTGAGAGTAGATCATTGATTTTAGGCAGCAATCGATCAATAACTTCACGTCCGTGGAGTCCACCGGCCCACGCAGCTTCAATCCCCCTGCAAGAAGCATCTTGGCGTTAGTGACCGCTTTCCGACATCAAACTACCGCGTAAGCCAAGCACTCACTTCGATCCAACTTCCTCCGACGGAGTTGGCACGTACGGCGGATTGAACAGCAGCACATCAACTTGTCCCTAAGCAGCATTTGGGACATTCGCGATAGTTATTCACACCATTCTCGTCACCAAAACGCACTTATCCATCCCCAACCTGTATCCGTGGTTCCAAGCACTGCAGCAAGTCGGTGCGCACAATGTCGAAGGCCTCCGCTCCGTTGTGCGTTGCCGTGTGTCGCGCCACCCCGGCCGCCAACGGATTGATATCTGTCGCTAGGAACATCGCTCTCGTCCCCAACCTCTGCAGCTGCGTCGCCAAGTACACAAACACCGCGCCACTCCCACACCTGCGTGCACCACAGCCAACCCATTGAGCACTCCCAGGCAGCCACGAATTGATCACGCGCGAGCCTCACCCGATCTCCACGCAGACCGCCGGGTCCAGCGCCACCAATTGGGGCAATTCGTCTTGCAACGCGTCCACGAACAGGAACGTGTCTTCCGCTGGCTCGTACACGTCGCAGTCGTACGCCATGTCGATCTCCGGTAGCTCCGCCATGGAGACCCTCAACGCACGAACCAGCAGTTAGTCAGGTAGTAATCCGCACTGCGGCTGTGTGCACCACATGACTCGAGTGATCTTGAAGCGACGCATGCACACACGCAACGATGGACTTGACCGTGGACGAGGATGGATACAACAGCAGCACGGGCAGCGTGGACGAAGATGCCGAGCTGGAATTGTCCTGCGCACTGCACGACCTGGCGCTGAGGGTGAAAACCTTCGAGGCCAACATGCAGGGGCGGTTCCGACAGGACCTGGAGGGCGAGGAAGACGAGGAGATCACGGAGGACATTGATGACTTCGAAGAAGACGCGGCGTCGAGTTACCACGACACACACCCGACGGACTCGGACTCGGCGTCGCCGAAGCGTAGGAACAGTAGGAGGCGGAGGTCGAGCGGTTTCAAGGCTGCGAAGCCTGAGCAGGACGACGAGGGTCACGACGACTCCGACGAGATGAACAGCGATGCGGAAGACCGACCTGCTGCGAAAAGGGGACGCGGTGCGTCGGACTCCGAGAAGGAGGAGGAATGGGACTCGGAGGAAGAGAAGGAGGAGCTGTGCGAGCTCAAGCAGAACATCGCCAAGCTGCTGCAGAGTATGCAAGCGGAGGCGAAAGTGCTCGACGATAACCAGGCAGACTGCAAAGCCACAGATTAGGAACGCAGCTACAGCTACAGAGCGTACCGAAGTCTGGAAGACGGGGTTCGTACGCGAATGATGCGCATTATCATGAAAAAAAATGCCAGCACCCTTCTACGTATTACTTTCAACACGTAAACCTGCTCATTCAATGCTGACGATGGCTCGTACAACCCTTCATCCCTCGTCGAATCGCCTCAATAGCGCGCGCTGCAACTAAGTGTGCTGCATCCGCTGCCCTACTTCGACTGTAAATACTCCAAGAACCGCTTTTGTAGCTCAAACTCCTGCTCCCGAAGCTCCGTCTCCTTCTGCCGCTGATCCATGTCGAATTGAATCTTGCTCTCAATCAGCTCCAGCATCCGCGCACGGAAGTTTTCGCTGCTGATCGCGTCCTGAACCTCTGAAGCAGCGGGAATTTTGCCGCCCATGACAACAGGATCCAATTTCCGTCGCTTCTGCGGCAGTGTCGTGGACGTCGACGCGGAAGGGTTGAATCCTCCGCTCTCATTCTTCGCTGCAAGGACTCTCTCCTTGCCGTTACCGTCCACCGGCGTCTGGACAACCATCTTGTGGTTTTTCCGGATGAGCGTCTCGTTGATCTCGCGCAGAATCGCCTCCTTGCGAGCGTTCTCCTCCATCGTCCCGTGCTTAAATAACTTGTCGTGCTTGCCATCTGTATACATCTTCATCAGCGCCGTCACTCGATCACTATAACAGCAGCAAGTAAAAAATAAATAAATAACAAACATTAAAGTCAGTGAGACTGTCTATCAACTGCACCCCCGACAGCTCTAGCCTCCGACTCACCGGCACGTGTGCCACGAGAAGGCCCCCGGGTTCTTGAACACCTGCATGCCCACGGCCTCGGCCACGTTCTGCCACATCTGCAGCCTCGTGCCGTGCTTGGCCGTGAACGGGTTGTTGACCTGCAGCGCCTCCAGCAGCATCACGTCCATCGTGCCGTTGAACTTGGCGTATCTGCCACGCACCGCGGGCTTCTGCTGCGGCGACTGCGAGCGGCCTGCAGCAATAAAACAATGATGTTATAAAAGAATAAAAGATGTTAGAAAAGCAAACTTAACAAAAGAGATACCATGGCCGCTCTGTAACTAGAACAGCGAGTTATTAGTGGCAGGAAGGCAGTTGCGAGCCTGGCGCTACGAGAATTCCCCCCGGCGCCACACGCACTCGCACGCAGCCTCTTGTGTGACACGCAGCCTACCTAGCTCGTTGCCCCGCTCTACTAGTAAGGTATACAAGGTCGTACCGGTGCTAGCCGGCGAGATCCCCTCGTCCGCCATGGCTTCTTCGCGTCGAAAGTTAACTTTGAGACAAAACGAAGAATGGTGAGCGGAGGAGAAATGATAGCTTAGGAAAAGTGGTAGCTAAGCAAAAGTGGAGGCTAAGGAGAAGTGGAACATAAGGAGAAGTAATAAAATTTTAAGCTGCAATTTACTACTGTAGTACCACAAACAATCTGCATCTCCAAATGCATGTGGATGTATGTAGTCACTAGGCTTTTTTTTTTTTACACAAATGCCGGTGGAGTAACTGTAAGCTTAGGTGCAGATTGTTTTGTTACTACATGCCCCAGCGATGCGATTCGTGAGCATGTCTTAGCTGATGTCGGACTGAAAATCTCCAGTACGCTCTTGCCGTAGTTAGGCCCTCGTTCAAGTGAGAGCACAGATTTTGCGGCTAAATTTTTTTTGGCGGGTTAGGTTCTCCGGTGCAAAGCCTCCCAAGGTGCCAGCGCCAGTCGTGCGGTGTTCCAAGTCTTGTCCAAGTGGTTCCCGGGCTAGCCAAAGGCTTGAGTGGTTCGCGTCGCTCACAGCAGCTTCTACTTCAGCATTAGTGTTTTTCAACCTCGCAGCGAAGAACCCCTCAGACATGGAGGCTTTCGCGCTTTCTAACGCAGCGTTAGGAATCACGGCCCCGGCATCTGCCGCACCTGTTGCGGGCACCGGGACGCATGCTGCCACGATCGAGTCTGCAGCAGCCACCGCGGTTAGCCATGGCGCACGCAAGCTGCGCTTATCTGCGGTTGCCACGATGGCAGCGCTCGCGCACACGCTCACAAACACCGCGAGGACCGCCGCACGCGCAGTCTGTCCGTTCATTTGCGTTGGGCTTTCTAGACTGAGTGGCTGTGATAAAATTGTGCCAGACTGGGAACACCTCGTGCTGGTGTTCCAGCTATAGCTGTGCTGGAGCACAAATTTCAAGTTTTGGTACCCTGTACCAACAGTATTTTAACCAATCATCGGAGCCTCAAATTTCAGAACAGAACATTTCTCTTGACTTGAACAAGGGTCTTAGGAAGTGAAAATCCAAAATCTACCTGCAATGTACAACAATGATGTTGCACCGATCCTGTATTTATTTGCTCATACGATATGTCAAACCTTCCAAGCCCCTTTGCTCGACGTCTCGCTGTCCAGTTCTGGTAGCTCGTTCATTTGCCTCCAAAATACCTTTTCCTAATGCTGCAAAACTCCACAACTGACCCGCTGCCGCCAGCCTCCACCAAATCGGTCAGGCCGCCACACACAACCTAGAAAATGGTCAAACAACCAGTGCAAAGCATTCACGGCTCCTCTTCTTGGTGCAACAATCGCAGCTTCTTGAGGTTCCGATTTAAGATAGTTGTTTAGAGTCGAGCAAGACTTCCTATCAGCTTTCAGCGTGCAGCTATTGCCCCTGAGCTCTACCGAGTTGAGGTAAGCACCAGAGCGCCTCGAGGTCAAGTTCTACCAAATGCATTGCGTTAACGTTAGTGCCCTACGAGCAGCTTCTTTCGCTCTACGCACCTTACTTGGCCTCCTCGTCGGGGGCCTCGAGCGACTTGACGGCCATCTCGAGCGCGCCCTCGAACGTGCGGTTGCCGCCAATGAAGCCGGCGTTGTGCACGAAGGTGCAGCCCTCGATGCCGGACACGCGCGACAGCTCCTCGTTGCGCAGGCTGCGCCAGGCCGGCAGCAGCCCCTTGCGCAGCGCGAACGAGCCGGGCTCGACGTTGAGCGCCTGCACGCGAGTCATGTTGCCCGTGGGGTCGTTGTAGAGCACGAACTTGATCTGGCCGGGGATCATGAGCTTCTCCTCCAGATCGTGCAGGTGCGACTTCCACGGACAGTACTCGGGGAAGTGCACGACCTCGCCAGACTTGTGCGTCTGGAAGCGCGTGGACACGGCCTTCTCGACGATCTCGCGGGCGGGCAGCCACGAGTGCACGAGGTCGTGGATGGCGTCTGTGAACTCGGTGATGGTCACGTACATGGCCTGCTGGAACTGCGCGTTGACGCGCGCCTCGCTCTGGTCCTCGTTCCAGCGCGGGTTCAAGTAGCCCACGCGGCTGCTGAGACTGGTCGACACCTGATAGTTGTACGTCAGCTTGGCGTCGCCCGCCGCCGTGGCCACCTCCACGCCATTGTCAATGCCGTCGATGTGCTCGATGAAGTTTTTGTACGCCTTCTGGTGCAGCACGTCCAGCGTGGCGTCGTCCAGCGTCGTGGGGGCGGCCAGGTGCTGGATGATCTCGCGGCCGAAGTGCTTGTAGACGAGGCCGGCGCTCGACAGCTTCGTGTCGCGCTGCTCGAAGGTGCCCGTGAAGCTGCGCTGGTGGTGATCGAAGCGCAGCGTCTCCGGGTCGTAGGCGCCGCCCACGTCCACGACGGCCTCGCACCGGGCCAGCTTGGCCTCGTCGCGCGTGCGCAGCACGTCGTGGGTCGCGAACTTGGGCAGCAGCTTGAGCATCGACACGGCCAGCGCCTCGTCGCAGTGGAACGTGCCGTTGTGCGTGCCGATGTACTTCTGGGCGGCGTCCTCGGCCAGCGAGGACGTCACTTGGGCGCTGCGGAGGGCGGCGAAGCACGGGGACGAGGCCACGAAGGCAGCGGCTTTGGTCGGGACGGCCATGGCGGCGGACAGTTTGAGACTGAGCTCTTGGTCCCTCACCACTGGAACGGAACGACTGGCGTTTAGTATGGACCTGTGCGGTGTGTGCCACATGGAATGTGTGGAGCAATCTGCTCCACTTCGAAGATGAAAGGGATTATCATTGAGCAAGTTGAGCAACAACTTCAAGGTGCCTGTCGAATGGGCCCCGTCTTGATGAACTTGGCGCAGAAGAAGCCCATAGTGTCCAGCTCGGTATTGGCCGGGTCGAAACGCTGCACCAGTGACGCTTCCTCTTCGCTGAGGCCCTGGCCGGCCAGTCCACGGTCGCCGATGTGAGCCGCGCCTTGGGAAATGAGCTTCAGCGGGTAGTTCTGCAGCGCGTGGTGCACCATCTGCTCGTTCTCCTTCGGGTTGATCGTGCACGTGGAGTACACGAGCGTGCCACCAGGCTTGAGCAGGAACGCCGCGACCCACAGGAAGTTGCGCTGCATGTTGGTGTACTCCGCCAGGTTGTCGGCGTCGCCAGCGTGCAGCAAACGAGGACGCAGGCCAAGCGCCGAGCAAGGCGGGTCCAGCAAGATACGATCGAAGGTCTCGGGGTAGAATCCCTCCACCTGTAACAGGCGTGCTTGGCTTGGGGTTTCCTCCTTCGCACGAGCTAGAACCTGCGCCACGGTGGTGAAGTCGCGGTTCGGAGGTGCCGCGTCCACCTTTTCCTTGGCCAACAATGCGTGGGTAGAGTCCATCTTCAGTGGCTCGACACATTCCAGATGCAGATCCTCACACAGCGTCCGCAGTTCCAGCGCTTTCCGCTTCGACCGGTCGCACGCCACCAGCGTGCCCTTGTTCTTCATCAGCGTAGCCACATGAGAGGTCTTGCCTCCCGGGGCCGCACACATGTCTAGAATCACATCGCCCTCCTGTGGGTCCAGCACGTGAGCCACCACCGAGCACGGCAGGTTCTGCACGTAGATCTGGCCTCGCAGGACACCGTTCATCGGCGGCGCATCAGAGCAAACCCGCACCAACTGGGTCACCGCCAGGCCTCGTACAGCACGGAAAATCTCCGTCCTGGCCATCTTGGTCACGCCTCGAGCAATCAGCAGCTTGCGTCCGTCGTGCGTCGCAAAGTCACTGCCCCTGGTGTGGTTGTGGTCGAGGTCGACAAACACATTGACCTCGTCTTCGGCGTTGATGCCGGCACTGGCGCTCATGACCCCCCGGGCGAAGATGTCGCTGCCGCGCAGCACCGCTTCGCCGCAGAGTCGGTCCACCACGATGCTCTTGAGTTCCGGGTTAAATTCCACGGTAGCTTGTCCACTGGGCGATGACGGGATCATCAGCACGTCGGGCAGCGACGCATGGGCGAAGGCTTCAATGGGCCTGCGACTGGCGTCCAGAGCTGCCAATTGGGCATTGAACCCGTCCAGATGCGGCTTCAGCGCCTGTAGAGCCTCGGTTTGGGATAACTTCAACGTGTTCACGCGCACGGCAGTGAACGCAGGCCTGGTACCATGGGAACAGGGACGGTTAGTGTACGCACTGGGCTTTATGACACATTTTCCTATTTTGCCAGGTGTACGTACGGTCGAGCGAGAGCGCGTTTGATATTGGTCCAATGGGGCTCGCCATAGGCCGCCCCCAGCTCCTGCTCCACTTGGTCCGGGAAGGAGACGGCGAAGGCGTCCAACGTGGTGGCACCAGCAACGCCGGTCGAGGCTTCGAGCGGCGCCATGGCAGACAATGACTGGTGGAAGTCTGTAATCCAACGGGGATCATTGATTGGCGGAAATGTGGTATTTTGCGTCACGGTAATGTGAGTGACGGTCATGTTGAAGCTCGTCGGAATGATGGTCCGTTTTGATCGTCCTTGACAGAGAGCTCATTTACCAACTTACCAGCAGCGAAACACCGTCGTCCCCAATCGCCATGGCCTCCCGCGGTCCTGCATCATCGTTCTCCACGAAGCGTATTGCGACGCCGAGCAAAACTGGGCGAGGCAGGAAGACCAAGAACGACGCGACCGCCTCCCGGAGCAAGAAGCAAATGGCCGTCATCAACTGGGAAAATGTGCTCGTGCCCATGAACTGGTTGGGGGTTTATCTGGGCCTCGGTACCTCGCACGCAACGGTTGAGACAGCTGCCATGCGATGCCAGAGCTCACCGGAGCTGCTCCACTCAATGGCGGTAATTGAGGACCGAATCATGGAGTTACTGACGAAAACCATGCGCCTCGTCGACGGCCCCGTTTTCATCGTCAGCGAGTTCACTACACTTTACGTCGAGCTGGTGAGCAGCTTGTTCTTCCCGAGACTCACGGGGGCTCTGCGCAACGCTACGAGCGGCATCTACGTCGTCGGCACCCCGAACACGCAGCTGAATATGAAGGAGATGACGCTGTGGAAGGTCAACCTGCTACACACCGCTATTCATGAGCATTTGTTCACTGGGATGAGCATCGAGGCTGCCACAACGGTGCTCTCGCGCGCTGCGTCTGGGAGAATCAAGGTGGTAGCTTTATGCGCCAGTGATGCCGACGTGTCGGCGGCGTCGGGAATCCTTTTGATGGCTCCGAATGCTGTCATTAAACGCTTCAAAGCCCAAGGTGCGACAACTGCCTTTTATCGGTTGTCTCAAGCGCAAGTCTCCCTGGATGAATTTTACTCCCAGCTACAGGGGATGATACAGTTTGTCAGACAGAGCACAAACTGACTGTACCTGCACTATTAGCGGGTACATGCTCAGGCAGCACAGATATCCCTATCAGAAGGCAATTGATCTCAATAAACTCGATTGCATTTATTAACTAGTCTCACGGCACCGGAATGCGGTATAAAATGATCGGCACACAATGCGGATCGCTCTATTTTGTATGTCGCCGCTTGCTACATTAAGGGTGGATTTGGCTACTCGTGCCTACTACGCTATCCTACTGATAGGTGTGATGGATTATTTCCCTCCCGACGAGATGCTCGCGTCAGAAGCTAAACGATTCAGATTTCCGTGAGCGCGCGTCACGTGTTGAGTGAACATGTAAAAGAGATCGAATTCCGAGATGACGAAACCAGACTATCGCTCAGTGGCATCCGCTCTTGCAAATTATTTCATCTCAGCCTTGAACCGCTTTTTCAACGACTTCCTCCAATGGGAACTTTGGTTGGCGGAAACCGTGAAATGCAACGAGTGGTGATTCGAAATGCTATCGACAGCATCGCTTGTGCGTCGGCTGTCAATACCTGCTACTTCAAAGTATTATCTGGAGGCAGAGGAAGTATTATCTTGGAAACCCGTTTTCGCTCATGTTCTCGTACGATCAATCTGCCGATGTACTCATTGTTGCGAATGGTGTTTGGTGCGGAGTTTTGTACTGACATGTACGTGTATCGGTTGCTCGGCGTCCGTTCTCTTCTTCTACGGACCACCCGCACTATTCGTAGTTGATACTAACGAATGAATCAGCATCTGCGGTGGAAGCGGCTGCACGGAAAGCAAATCAGATGCACCTACTGCTATTGCAAGTCGTGATTGAGGTGATCATAGGCTGCCGTTCTCGAAATCTCTACAAGGTTGGTTTGTTCCTCGCTGCAGACGATATTATCATTTCGGCTACTACTTCCTCGATGTTCAATGGGGCGAGATGGAGACACATATCGATGAGTTCTATTGAAAAATTATTTATTTATTGAGAGCTTGCCACCACTATAGGTCGTTCTAAGCGAAGAAATCGCTTTAATCTCAGATGGGAACCTAGTCCATCAGCATTTCCTCAGCAATTTGAAAAGCGAGAAAGCCGAGTTGATCATTGCGCCATGAAGTACTCCCAAGCATCCTACTCGGCGCCAATTTTTGCTAAGAAATTGTCGAGAGAGGCCTCTAGCCTCTGCAATGCTAACTGCTGCTGGTATAAAACTGTATGTACCCCCTTTTCAGGCTCACAGATATTCGTAGCATCCATTTCTATCTCACAAGCCAGAATCGAGCATTTCTTTGTATTTTGTAGACCGAGATGTCGATAAGCACAGTTGGTAGACCAAGTGCATTTTGCTTACGCGAGTTTTAAGAACGTTGCAACCGCGCCACCATGCGTTGATGGTCCCTATCGAGCGACACCGTGCACGCACCCACCGATCCTTGAGACCGACACGACTTAAAAAATATGTACCATACAGGCCAGAAGCGCACTCTGCTGCTTATGCTATCTTGTTCCCCCCATATTGACATATGGGACGGCTAAGATATACCAATGCCACCTCCAATGAGCCGAATGCCACCGCAGTGCGATGAAGCGTACTGCTACCGATAGTAACGGTGCGTCAGTGCCAACGGAGCCCCATCAAGACTCTTGATTCAATCAAGAGCCGAGAGCCACACGTACCTAGATGGAAGCCATTCTACGAGCCGCGTCATGCACTGCATGTTCCGTCATGTGCGAGGTCACAGGGGACGACAAGAATGGGAGTACGACTCGCAACAGCAAGGCGGACTTCATTGTATTTGGCGCAGGAGGCTGCCCATGATTGGGGCACGAAATGCTACATGTATTGAGCGGCGGCATGACACGGATGTGCAGTGCTGCAGCGTCGTCTACGAATCTATACGACACTCCAGGAAATCTATGTAGGACCAAGCAGCTCCGTACATTTGGGACAATTAGGTACAAGCTGAAAGCGCCGCGAGTTGCGTCGAGCCTGCTGCTGCAACGGTTGTCGCAATGAAAGCTTTGGCCGGATTTATAGAACAGTTGCCGCTGAAGCATTGTGCGTCCGAGCTGCTGGTGGATTGTGCTGGCCGTTCCAGTCAGCGGAATCAACAAACAGCGTTCACCGTTCGCTGCATTGCGGGGTCGTCAAACGTAGCTGCTGGCGTCCACTTCTCAAGGCTCCCTTGCCGCATCTGTGGACCCGATGGCCGACCAAACCCCATCACAAGATCCTCCATTCTGCCCAATGTCCCTGCGTTTATTAGTTACGAGCATCTCCGCCGCTTGCCCCCCTGGCAACGAGTCGGTATTTCGACACCACCACGCGTTGGACATATACGGTGAGGCCTCGACATTCATACCAAGGCTTCTGACTCAGCAGAGCAGGGCGCCCCCCATACATGTAACTCCTTTAAGCATCAAGAGCCAGCATGTTCCACAATTCGGTGGCCAATTCTACAGCTCGAGCACTGTTGTGCTCCCCTATGTGACCTGCAACCAAACCATACATGTACAGTGCATTTCCTCAATAAGGAAGGCGATTTAAATGTACGCGTAACAGCAGGTAATGTGATTATAAAGGTATTTAATTGATATTTAATCCTTAACTTCAATTATCAACTTGAAAGGGGTATTATTTGGAATGGTTTTCATAGGTATTGAGGCAAAATACTGTACAGTACTTGCTCCGAGTCCTACAGATCCCCTAGCTTCCCATTCACCGGCTGCTTCACCACGGACGGGGCATGCTTACACACCTTGCAGATGAAAAAGGTCTTGGTCTGTGTCCGTTCCCCAAGCACATCAAAGGATCTGCCTGTCCGTATAAACGACACCTCTCGACAGTTCGTTGTCCAATATTCTCGCCATCAAGTTCCCCTCACAGTGAAGAATTCTAGGTTGGCAGCAGCACCAAGGATGAAAGTCGCAACAAGTCTCGTCGTGGCTGCCTTGGCTGCGTGGAGTGTCAGCGTAAACGCCCAGTCCGCGAGCACATCGGGTCTCGCTTCGGGATCGTCGGACCTTAGCACGGGGCAAACGCTCCCGGCGACCTCGAGCTCTGGCTCCGCGACCGAGTCTTCCGGTTCGTCGCTTGGAGGTTTGACTTCCACCGAGGGCTCCACCACCGCTTCGTCTGGAGGAACAACCTCGTCGTCGCTTGGCGGACTTACCTCAACTTCGGGCTCTTCGGCTGCTACAGGCACTTCTTCAGGCTCGACGACCGATTCGTCCGCGGAAGCGACTTCGACCGCTTCATCGTCGGAGACGAGCTCGACGGGCTCGACGACCGCTTCATCGTCGGAGACGAGCTCAACGGGCTCGACGACCGCTTCATCGTCGGAGACGAGCTCGACAGGCTCGACGACCGAGCAGGCCGCCTCCGATGGCAGCTTTACGGACGAGCAGAAGTCGATCTGGATCGAGCGCCACAACTACTTCCGAGTGGCGGGTCTGCCCTGGTCAGCAGGAAACATGCAGCGAATGAACTGGGACGACGACCTCGCGAAGGACGCCGCCTCTGCGGCTACCAGCTGCGCGGCTAGCACGACCACCGGGCTCAACGTGTACCAGTCCACCTCGACGGACGCGTCGACAGTGATCGAAGAAGCGATCAACGCTTGGATTGTCGAGCCGTCGCTCTCGAAAATCGGTGACGTGGTGGCGCCCGCAAAGGTAGGCGACGCGGTGGGCGCTGGCCTCTACAACTCGTACACACAGGTGGTCTGGGCCTCCACGACTGGCGTTGGATGCGCCATGGCGACTTGCTCTGGCGGATCGATGGTGGCGTGCGAATACTCCCCGGCAGGAAACGATGGAATGTCGGCGTGGTACGTCCACGCTGCTCAGGCTACGCAGTGTCCGACCGGAACCACGGCCCAGCTTGGACTGTGCGTCGTCGAGGGAGACTCGAAAAACGACCTCATCGCGCCGATCCCGGACGGCAAATGGACGTACGAGAAGTACCCAAAGTTCATCCCCGACATCATGTCTGCGATCCTGATGGCAGCCAAGGCGAGAGATACCCCTGGTGCCGCACCCGCATCGACGAGCTCACCTAGTGGGTCGGCCACGGAGACTTCGTCGGGCTCGTCGACCGCTGAAACCAGCTCGTCAACTCTTAGTGGCAGCACAGGTGTTTCCTCTGGCGAGGACTCCTTGACCGAGTCTTCTGGAGGAACGACGTCTTCCTCGCTTGGCGACATCACCTCCACGTCCGGCTCGTCGGCTGCGACGGAGACGGCTTCGGGCTCCTCGACGGATTCGTACGGCGAAACTTCTAGCAGCTCTTCCTTGGAGGAAGGACCACTGGAGGTTGAGTCCTGTTCTGGGTCCTCCACTGGGACGACTTCTTCCTCGAGCGCTACTACTGCATCGTCTGGTGTGTCCGCCTCATCCGAACTTGGCGGTGGCTGGGATGTTACCTCCACCTCGGCATCGACGGCTGGAACTAGCTCATCTTCGACCGAAGGTGGGGGTTTAAGCTCTACCTCGGGCTCGTCCGCCGAAACGAGCTCGTTGTCGTCGGCGATCAGCTCGAGCTCTGGTTCCACGACCGAGACGAGCTCGTCTGCGGCAACTACGTCGTCTCAACAGGAGGGGCCGGGCACGGTGAAGCCCAGCTCGGCTAGCGGCTCGTCCTTCAAGAACCAGGCATCGTCGCCGTCATCGGGAGCGGCGACGACCAGCTCGGGCAGTACCCCCGCCACGGACTCGACCAAGCAGGAAACTAGCGCGCCGGCGTCTTCCGCTGCGGGTCCGACGACTGCTGTCTCAGCCAGCAACGAGTCGAGTGCCGCCGTCAAGGCCGGCACGGCCATTTCTCCGGCAGGTATCGCCGGTATCATCGTGCTCGGCGTCGTGGCCGTGGCCGCCCTGGCCGTGTTCGTGAGCTACCGCAAGAACCAGCAGCGACAGCGCGATATCATGCGCGACGGCGGCATCCAAGTCATTTAAGTCCCAGGCCAAATCAAGAAGAAGAAGACGCTCGACGCTCAATTAGAGCACCGAGCCAACGTCACGAAGCGTACGCGGTGTGCGTCGTCGCAGGAGAACGAAGAGATAGTGAGAGAGATACAATAGCGCGGCGAGGCCACCAACAGTGAGCATAAAGTCAATCGAACCCGGTTTAGTTTTATCGGATCCTCGCGCTTCATAATAGTCGAATGATCGAGATCACGAGCGTGTGCCTCTGTTGCCGTCGGGGGCCACCAGACAGTGGTGAGGAATGGATCAGTGGCACTCCTCGACCTGTTGCTGTTCAATTCGGCGCCCCCGTCGGGGCTTGCAATTGGCAGTTCGGTGGATACCTAACGGCATGTTTAATCCGATGGTTTTGTGAGACGAAGGCGATGATGTTGAGGCTGTCGTGTCCACGTCTTTCGTGGCGCAAAGTCTCCGATTGCTGAGATATCGGAAAGTGGTGGGGCTTTACGTTCAGAATTTCGAGAAGGCAAGCGAACAGCTCGGAGGTTGTCGCGCGCTCGAAGCGAAGCAGAAGCGCTCCAGCGCCATGAATTCAATTCATTCCTCGAATTGTCGGTGGCGATCCCGGTGGCGCCAGACTGCTTTGCAATGGCCTGTCGATATAGTCGCGACCCCACCTAAAGTACAGGAACGCGCTCACACTGCAGCACACTGATCAGCGATGTGTACAAGATACGACAAGTCGATATCACTACAATTTGCTAAGGTAGTCACATACAGTCGCATCGTTTTCAAAAGGGTATGGAACGTTGCTTTCATGCAATTGCGATCCGTCACTGTAAAGGCACGCGCTGCAGAAACATCCGGCGCCGGAGGACCAGGTCTCTCTCGCCATTCACGAGTCAGCGCCGCCAAGCTTCTGCAGCACACTCGCATTCGACCGCTTTGGCCAGAGAGGGAAGAGGAGAACGTCGGACTAGCAGCAGCGCTAACAGTACAGCGAACGATATGCAGGTGTCGGCCGCGATCTCGTTCGTAGCGGCGGCGGTGGCCGTCGTGGCCGCCGACAGCTTCACAGCCGAGGACCAGGCCGTCTGGGTCGACCGCCACAACTACTTCCGCACCACGGGCCTCCCGTGGTCGGCGGGGGACATGCGCCGCATCGGGTGGAGCTCCGACCTGGCCACGACCGCCGCCGCCACGGCCGCCAAGTGCTCGGCCACCACCGCCGCAGGCGTCAACGCGTACCAGTCGGCGGCCAGCAACTCGTCGGCCGTCGTCGACGAGGCCATCCAGCAGTGGGTCGTCGAGACGTCCATGACGACGCTCAAGACGCTGGCCCAGCCCGGCGCCTCCGGCGTGGACGTCGGCACGGGCACCTACAACGCCTACTCGCAGGTGCTGTGGGCCGCGACCACCAGCGTCGGGTGCGCCAGGGCCAGCTGCTCCGGCGGCGACCTGGTCGTGTGCGAGTACTCGCCCGCAGGCAACGACGGCTCCTCGGCCTGGTACGTCCACGCCGACACCGCCTCGGACTGCCCGTCCGGCACGACGGCGCAGACGGGGCTGTGCCTCGTGGAGGGGGACGCGGCCAACAACCAGATCGCCCCCATTCCGGCGGGCAAGCTGACCTACGAGGTGTACCCGGCCTATGTGGTCGACATGCAGACGGTCTTGATCGAGGCGGCGCGTGCCATCGCTAACGGCGCGGCTTCCAACTCGACGGGATCGACCACTCAGGCCACGACGGCTAAGCCTACGGCAACCACGGCTGCGCCGACTTCTACGACGGCTACTCCTACGGCCACGACGGCGGCGCCCACCTCGTCGTCCAAGGAGACGCCTTCGTCCAAGGGGACGCCTTCGTCCAAAAAGGACAGCAGTGCTGCGACTAAGACCGACTCGTCGAAGAAGACCACGGCTTCCTCGTCGTCGGACACCAGCTCGAGTGCCAAGTCGAGCACGGACTCGTCGGCGGACTCCTCGACAAAGCAGAGCTCGCAGACGACGGCCTCGAACTCCGACGAGTCGGCCCCCGGCACGGTCAAGGCGAGCTCGGACAATGGATCGACCTTTACGAACCAGGAAACGTCGACGACGACGGGATCGTCGACGCAGCAAACATCGGGGAGCACTAGTGCCACCAACTCGGCCAACACTGAGAGCAAGACGGCTTCGACCGCTACTTCCAGCGCGAGTGGCGCGACTAGCATCAACAATCAGTCCAGCTCGAAGTCCGGCGGTGGTATCTCTGCTGCCGGTTTGGCCGGCATGATCGTTCTTGCCATTGTCGGTATTGCTGCATTCGGAGTGGTCATGAGCTACAAGAGGAACCAGCAGCGGCAGCGCGAGATCATGCGCGATGGCGGCATCCGGATCATTTAAGCTAGAGCAGTGGCGTGCCCAAGATGGAGTCATACGTAAAATCGAGTTCGAGTTAGCACACTCAACCAGTCTTGATGCCAGCCTTAGCGCGAAGAAGGAGGACGCCAAGTGCTGTAGTCGAGACTGCTGTCGTGGAGTCTAGTTCAGTGCAGTCAATCCAGTTTTGTTCATGTTTGCTAGAATGGAGTATGCTGAACGCTGGTTAAGTTCACCTTATGCTCAGCGGACACTGCAATGATCAGAGAGACATCAGCCGAGATACTAGAGCCGCCTGGAAACTTGGATTCACTTTACCTCCAGCACTATACGACCGTAAAATCTCGCTGTAGCTAGCCTGAGTAAAAGCTTTCACTCTCCCAGGTGAAATGCTCAGCGCTGTAGGAGTTGGGTACTCTCTTTTACTTTAAATTTGTTGCTACAGAAAGCGTTGCATCTGCAGTGCAGATGCAGATTCTGCACCCGGTCGAGTGTAGTGGTGAGTCGGTCACTCATGACAATACCCCTGGGTTTAAAAACAAAGTTGTATCGATTTTTACCGGCAAGGCCAACAGACAACATGAACTTGCAGCTTTGAGGTGATAACGACAAATTCGCTACATGTAGCTTGCAGTCTGCTTACCTCGCGGCGTTGCCATTGCCTTGCACTACATGCATCGGTAGCCAAATGTCTGTCCTGTAAAGACGGCCTCACCCTCAATCGACAGTCGCGTGAATCATCGCATGCCGCCTTCGTATCAGTTAGAGCAATAGCAAATGATGGCCAAATGCCTATCGCGTTCGAACGACTTTTACCGGACACCTTCTCACTGGTGTCGAGCGACTCGACTCGAGCCAAACAGGCAAAATACAGTTTGGCGTTCCAATGGAGCATCCCGGTGCGGGCATCACGCAGCGTGATCGTCGCGACGAGTGGATCTCCGGGTCGTCAGGCTCTGTAGAAGGGTCGGAGCAATGGACGCGCGATTCAGAGCAACAAACTATGGCTTCGATTCGGTTTGCCCCCGGCCAAAGTCGCAGGATTTGCGGTGCCTTAAAACGGACGGGAAAAGGAACGAGGAAGTGCAGGTCATGTGGACAGTCCGGGAGCGACGCCCGAGAGCTTCACTCTCCGTTCCATCGATCGATCTGTAGGTCGCATCGAAAACTCGACCGCGAGCGGGTCTCAGTAGTTTTTTTAGGCAACATGAAGGGGTCAACACTGCTCTCGGTCACGGCAGCTGCGGTTGCGGCCGTCAACGCCGAAAAATACAGCGAACTGGACCAGGCCATCTGGATCGACCGCCACAACTACTTCCGCACGACGGGTTTGCCATGGTCGGCCGGCAACATGCGTCGCATTGGATGGGAGGCCGACCTGGCGACCAAAGCTGCGTCCACTGCCGCCAAGTGCTCGGCCGCTACAGGGAAAGGGGTGAACGCGTTCCAGTCGTCGGCAACAAACGCGTCCTTGGCACTCGGCGAGGCCATTCAGCAGTGGGTCGTGGAAACGGGCGTGTCGACTATTACGACCATGGCTCAGCCGGGCTCTAGCGGATTGGACGTGGGCACGGGCGTCTACAACTCGTACTCGCAGATACTGTGGGCGTCGACGACAGGCGTTGGCTGTGCGACGGCGACCTGTTCCGGCGGGGAATTGGTGGTGTGCGAGTACTCTCCTGCAGGAAATGACGGGAAGTCTGCCTGGTACAACCACGCACCTCAAGCCTCTGCATGCCCGGATGGAACCATTGCGTCCAGCGGCCTTTGCATCGACGAGGGGAACGATGCAAACAACCAAATCGCGCCGATTCCTGCAGGAGACTACACTTACCAGGTGTACCCGTCCTTCGTCGCGGATATCCAATCCATTCTGCTCAATTCCGCTCGAGACATCGCCAACGGATCTGTTCCTCCGACGACACAGTCAAGTAGTAGCAGTTCGACGTCCACGACAGGGACGTCATCGCAGACGGTCTCCAGCAGCGGCAGTTCCGTATCGGAATCGTCAATGGAACACAAAGCGTCGAAGGAAACTACAGCCACGAAAGCACCAGCGTCGTCTGCGTCGATGGGAACGCAAGACGGCGGCACTGAAGGCCCAGGAACAGTGAAGGCGAGCTCAGACACTGGCTCAACTTTTCAGAACGCTGCCAAGTCGCCGGCAGTACAGGAAGCCAGCACGTCGGACAGCAAGGCCACCAAGCAACAGACAGAGTCTCTGACGACCAGCACCGGAGAGGATTCAGGGCTAGCCTCTCAAGGGGTGTCCACATTAGGACTGGTGAGCATGTTCATTTTGGGTATTGCAGCGGTGGCCGGCATCGTCATGTTCGTGCACTACCGCGCGTCGACAAAGCGCCAGCACGATATCCTTCTGGACGGCGGCATCCCCCAATAAATGGTTGGTACTGTCAACATTACTCGTGCGTTCACTGACAGCGACTATGAATTGTCCCCGCTGCCACCTTTTCGACGTGCTTACTGCTCGATCAGTTTAGTAAATTCAATTGTTTTGCCTTAATTTGAAAGAAATGCAACATGTAGCTGTGCTTACGTGTAGATCAAAGGACTTGCAGCTTCTAGAGTAGATACTGCGGGCTATAATAGGACACCATGAGCTTCGTCAGCGGCCTGTACCAAGCGTTCGCTGTGGTGCATGGTCAGCGGACTTGCGAACTGACGATCAGGAGAACATCCGGAGCATCTCATGGTACCCAGCACGGGACCAGTCGTTAAACGAATGGGACTTCGGAACTGTTCGTGGACGTGGCGCGCTAAGGCCGCATGACCGGCAAGAGAGCGTAATGCGCTCGTAATCTAGCTATATCGCTCGCTGACCGTGCTGGTGATCAAGAAATTCTCCGGTGAGACGCCGACCGTCAACTTCACGCTTAGGACCGACGGCGGAGGCGTGTACTACCCTCAGATCGGGCCAAGAAGGTGGCGTTGGCCACGGACTGCGACGTGAATTGCACAAAGAGTGAATGTACTTCATGTTGAAGTGATTCGTACTTAAATGGATAGCTGCTGTCTCGGGGTTTGTTTGTGGCATTCAGGGAAGCGCCGCCGCAAGCTGAAGCCAAGTCCTAGCTGAAGCCAAGTCCTGTAGTTCCACTCCGTCTGACTCTGAACCGCCATGTCCTGCGGATTCACGCCGGACCTGGCCCGCATGCTGGAGCAGATGGCCGTGGAGAAGGAGCGCCACGCTGCGGAGACCCAGCAGGTTTTAGTGGAGACGGAGCAGAATGTGGCGCGGGCCAAGTCGAAATTGTCAAAAGTGGCAGACAAACACCACAAACAGCAGGAAGAAGAAAACGCCTACGACTGGACCCGGACGTACGAGAAATGGGACGCGTGGGAGGACCCAGAAGAGCTCGCGAGACAGGAGCAAGAGGCTCGAGAGCGCAGCGAGCGAGCGGCCAAGGCGCAGATGGGCTGCAACCACGACCACTCGGCCGTAAGATACGAGACGGAAATGTGGTATTCGTTTGTGGCAAAACTTCTTAATTGTGGTCTGTGTGGCCGTTCGACGTGTAGGAGCAAAAACTGATGGACATGACGACGCAGGAGAAGCTGGCCGCTTGCGATGAGTTCCGCGTGCTGGGCAACCTCTTCTTCAAGCACGGCCAGTACCAGAGAGCGGCGTTCCACTACCACAAGGCACTCGTGTATTTCGAGTACGTGTTCACAGATACCGATGAAGAAGAAGCACAGGCGGATGCGTTGAAGCTCAAGCTGCTGCTGAATTTTGCAGCCTGTCGACTCAAGACGATGCATCTGGATGATGCGGTGCACCATGCCAACCAGGCGCTCGAGGTTGACCCAGACAATGTGAAGGCATTGTATCGTCGAGCACAGGCGTACAGACTGAAAGACGAGTTTGGGCTCGCGCGTGCGGACATCGGGCGTGCTGTTGAGCTTTCGAAGGCTGCAGAGTCAGCAGATTCGCTTTTGATGCAAGAGAAGAAGCTGCTACAGGCCAAAATGCTCGCGTACAAACTGAGGACGAAGCAGGTGTCGGCTGCGATGTTCGGCAATGGTGACGAGACCAAGGGACCAGAACGCTCCAACGGTGGATACGTTCCCGGCCTTCGTGCTCCAGGCACAAGCGCGATGGCGCTCAACTTGCTGAAGAGCTCCAACTCGGCTTCAGCGTCGTCAAGCGATGACTTTCCGTGCTTGGACACCTGGCAGCCTTCAACTCGAGGCCTAACGGAACTCCAGACGTTGATAACCAGCCTCGATGGATAGCTATAAACGAAAGGTGAATGACGTAAAGAGAATTATATTCTATAGGTTGTACTATCGCAAGTAAGAGATGGGGAAATGAAGCCTCTGTCTCTGCGTTCACAAGTTGAGTGGATGAATCTAGTCCTCGAACTTGAACGAGTTTGAGGCCATGCTGATGGCGCCGCACATGTACGTCGCACGCTTGAGTTTGTTCTTGCCCTTGGTGAAGTCCTTGCCGCGCGTCTTCAGCAGCTTGTTGTTCGCCTTGACGCCGACTCCGTCAACGCCAAAAGTCCCTTCGTAGCTGTTGTCACGGAGCGTGTCGTCCACAATCTTCTGCGACCAGAAGTCGCCGTCCACGCGCTGGAACGGGGTGCCCGCCGCCTTGGTCTGCGTGGCCACCTTCTCGATCTTCTTGGGTTGCCACTCCAGAGCGGCCTTGGCGGCCTGCTCACGACGCGCAGTCTCCTTCTTCTGAGCCTCCTCATCCTCCGACGAGTCCGAGTCCGAGTCGGAATCCGACGAGTCCGAAGAGTCCGACGAGTCATCGTCCGACGACGAGCTACCATCCGAGCTGGACTCGGCGTCGCGCTTCGCCTTTTTGCTCTTCTTCTCAGCAGCAGGAGCCTCCGCCTTGCGCTTGATGGGCTTGGGCTTCTCCTCCTCCTCGTCCGAAGAGTCCGACGAATCGGACGAGTCGTCCGAGCTGGACGAGTCCGCCTTGGCCTTCTTTTTGTCGGCAGGAGCTGCTTTCTTGGCCGGCTTTTCCTTCTCCTCGTCCGACGAATCGTCCGAGTCGGACGAGTCATCCGAGCTCGACTCCTCCTTCTTCTCAGCGGTAGCAGCCTTTCTGGCGGCAGGCTTCTTCTCCTCCTCCGACTCATCATCCGAGTCCGACGAGTCCGAGCTGGAAGACTCCTCTTTATTCGCTGTAGCAGCCTTGGCCTTGGCCTTCGGCTCGTCATCCTCACTGCTGCTGGACGTGACCTTCTTGGCCTTCTTCTCCTTCTCGTCCTCGGACGAGTCGGAACTGTCGCTGGAGCTGCCGCTCTCGCTCTTCTTCTTGTGCGGCTTCACGGCCGCGTCCACCACCGAGGCGGCGGGCACCTTGGCCTTCTTCATGGCCTTCAGGTTGTGCGTCAGGTAGAAGCTGTACACCTCCAGCAGCTCGTGCTCGCTCGTGAAGGCCTTGGGCTGCAGCTTGGCCTCTTTGGCCAGCGCGGCCGCCGACTTCTTGAGGCCGGCGCCGGTCAGTAGCGCGTGCACCAGCGGGAAAACGTCGCTGGCCACCACCATGTCGGATCGGAGCGAAGGCTTCGGGAGGAATGCGGAGTGTCAATGACGTCTGGCCATCGGATGCGTGTCGGTTGGTGACGAGCTCTCTTCGCTCTGATTGGCTCTTGTGGATTCGGATTAAGTACGACTTCGGATTAAGTACGATAAAATCGTACTTAATACGGAAACTACCAGGTTTCCGCCAGGGTTTAACGTTAACGTTAACGAGGGCTGCAGCGAAACCAGAAAGGGGCAGGCCACTCTAGTTTCAATTTGCCCACTAGTTAATATAAGTAGGTGTTCATCATCTTGGAAATTCGTGGAAGGCCTACAGCACTATTCACCTTAACCCCGCTTAAACTGCTGTAGCAGACGTGTCTGGGCGCCACCACAGTCTTCATCGTACGAGTTGAAATTCTCGGCAGTGTACCTGCAAGGTCGGGTTGGAGATGATTGTGGACTTCGATGATCGGACTTGAGTTTCACCACGCTAAGTCATTTCTCTTCTTCTTCTTGTGGCGATGTTTGGTAGCTACGGTGGCGAATATATCCGTGTCGAGTAGTTTCAGCTAGATTTATTTTTTCCCCACGAGACAGGTACTTCGAAGTAGAGCGACGGATAAGAGAAAGAATGGACGCCAGAGGTTATTTTGAAAAGGCAACGAAGATAGTGAATGTCCGCCGATCCATGCAGCCAGGAATCGCGCCAGTGTAGCTCGTGATGCTATTATACATGCATTCTTTCAAACGAATCGTCCGGGTTCAATACGCGTCAATACACTCGTCAACCAAGCACTTGTCTACCACTCACCGGTGGCATCTGGTATATTGGAGGCGTACAACAGCGCTGAAATACAATATCTTATTATCCGCAACGCGGTTTGGAAGTATCTTGTAGAATCAGGTGCTGGTACTGGTTGGACTGTTTATCCACCATTATCTAGTGTACAAGCACACTCAGGACCTTCAGTAGATTTAGCTATTTTCAGTTTACATTTAACAGGTATTTCTTCATTATTAGGTGCTATTAATTTTATTTCAACCATTTATAATATGCGAGCTCCTGGTTTAAGTTTTCATAGATTACCTTTATTTGTTTGGTCTGTATTAATTACAGCATTTCTTTTATTATTAACTTTACCTGTATTAGCAGGTGCAATTACTATGTTATTAACTGATAGAAATTTAAATACTTCATTTTACGATCCTCCCGAGTGTATTTTTCTCGGAAAAATGGTCAACTGACCAGTCAAGAAACAATCTCACGGTGGCAAGCTCGATGTGGCAGCCATCACGTCCTGCATGGTCGTTTTTGCTGCGTGTGTCGTCGGAATGCTTCCACGTCTCAGACATCGACCAGGGGTCTTTCCGAGCCAGCATTACGTTGGACCAGCGCTCGTTTTGCTTAAAGAAACTCGGTCCCGCAACAGCTATTTATTTTGGAGCCACATTAGGCAGCACTTTCGCATTCAACGCCCTCATTGCTTCTTTGTTTTCGATTGTTCCCAGCATGGTCAAGTACAAGATGGTATGCTACACTTCGGCTTTGAACCCGGAGTACATTTCCATCGGGTGTTCAGCTTCGATTCTCTTTTTACGGGGAACCATCTACAAAGACAGCAGATCAAGATACTCTGGCGTGGGGGTGGGTCAACTTAGGATGCTGGCGTTGTAAATCGGAGTGGAAGTCATCGTGATACATTGTGCCTTATCGATTCGTATCTACTTAGTTGGTAGTTGGTGTCCCATGTAAGTATACAACTTGTCTTGATGCATGGTTTGCCTCAGCGAGCAAGCTATCGCGAAGTATCTAGCTTCTTAAAAGGTTACTTCTAGTACATGTATTATACTTGTTCTAGCGCGGGAAACCGACTGTGGTAACGATGTAAAGCAATTTTTCATCGTGTCTTGATTTCAATTATTTCCAAGCAGTCACTGATTCACCCATCCCAGCCGCGCAGTTCGTGATCACACTGTGTACGGTTGTCAAGTGCCAGTAGCTGCCGAGGAGCAATCCTCGGCACGAGTTTTTCATGTGCGGCAGCCACCGATCATAGTTATTCGGCGGTCGAAGATTGGCACCAAGTGTTTCGGCGCATTTGCAGTTGGACGACATGGATTACAGCCCTGAAAACGCAGGCTCTGGTCATTCGAAATGCTGCTAGAAGTATTGCATGCGCGTGGATCCCAAGTGCTTGCTGTACTCTGGGCAACATTTCCTCGGGAAAATGGTATACAGAGCAGTCCCGAACTGAATTGATGTTGGCAAACTGCGTGTGGTGCGCCATCACCTTCTGCACCGTCGTGTTTGCTTCGTTTCTACTGCAGCTTCTTTCGTTCCACCTCCTCAATGGTAGGACAAGCGTCTGGTTTTGCTTCAAACGACTTGTACGCGCTACGGCCCGCTACTTTGGAGCCGCGCTTGGGGTCATTTTTGCGTTCAACTGCCTTATTGCGTACTTGTCTTCGATCACACACAGCCTATTCAAGTATAAAATCGACTGCTATGTGGATACCATTGCGTTCATAGGATATGTCGCTGGAATTGGCCGTGCAGTGCTCAAAATCTACCAAGAAGAAACGCGCCAAGGACGCGATGACCTACAGCGAAAATGGCAACAGCGCAAACGATCTCAAGTGCTCCCAGCCGAACACGTAGCCCCACTTCCTGCACGGCGCTTGGCGTTGCAAGAACCATCTCGATCATAAACTCCTACATTTTGGAGGGCGTATGTTAAAGTTCTTCCGGTAGCCTCCTCTCCGATTCTCGCTTGCGTGTTCGTGCCCGTCTTAAGCCGACAACGACTTATCGACAGCAGCACTGGCGTGCTGACTGGTTTCGTCGTTGTGAGCATGCGCTTAAGCTTGCGGTCCAAGAAGCTGCGAAGCTGTACATTTTCCGGAATCGCGTGAGAAGTGCTCGGATCATGTGTGTACTCGTGGGTATCCCAACTGTGCTGATCGACACTCAAACGAGGATCATCCTACTCGGAAGAAACAACACACGAACAGCGACAGTGGGTGCAATCGGAATGGCTGTGATGGAGATTAGTTTGAGAGCCGGTAAAGCTGCACTGCTGACGTGGGAGATTCGGCACCGCAAAGCTTCACTCAAACAGAAACATGCTGCTGGGGTGCAGCAACAAGAAGCTCTGGAAGGACATCCGACAGGTAAACGTGTCGTGCCTCGAGCTCCAAGCACGCTGCATTCATCTTTGTCGTCACGCGTAAACAACTTTGAGGTATGGCGCCACCAAGCACAAACATTTCACAAGGCCAAACTCAACGCGGATATGTACGCGGAATACATTTCCATCGGCTGCTCGGCATCAGTCCTCTTCTTCTATGGCAATCACCCTCATTATTGGCTGCTGAGGCAATCCGGAAACTCCGAGATCAATGCCGGATCATGGCGAATGAGTCAGTTGGGTATGCTCTTCATGCAGATTGGCGTGGAGGTCGTCGTGGACTACGCATCTATCATATTGGAAGTGATGATGGGGGTTAAGTTTTAGCACACCAAAAAATGGGCTCGTTCCTCGCGTCGATGTTCATGATTGCAGCGGTGATGAATAGTACTATTTCGATCGGGTTCTACCTGAGTTAAGAGGTAAGTAAAGCGAACTTGAAAGTTATCGTAAAAAAACTATATGTGTGGATTCCACTCACAAGAAAATCTTGAGTGAGTTCAAAAGTCTGGGAAACCAGGGCTCATTTAAGTACCTCACCTCTCCGTTGAGCCTCGAGTATTCACGTTTAAAATCAAGTCGTAGCACAATGAGCCCCAATTGCAATCATGGCGAGTATGCTGTCGAAGTGGTTGGTGCCAATGATCATCCGAACCGGGTGGAAATAGTACTTAGCTTGCCTAATTGAGAGGTTTGGGAAGGAGCTAGCTATCAATAGGTAAGAACCTCGCGTGCTTCTGGTGCCGTCTAGTTGGAGCCTACATGCTCACGAAATGCCGCGCGTCGGCCTGGATCCCTCTGTCAATGACCACGTTACAGCCTCGTCCGAGTGTGCCAGGTTACAGTACGTCGGAGTAGATACAGCACAAAGCACGACCAATCGCTGGTTAACTCTACCCAGCACGGAGTCCAATGGATCACAGCATGACCTCGTCAGATTTCTTCGATATCTCCACAAGCGTACCAAGTGGAGGAGCGCTTTGCGAACGCAATCTATTGTGCTGAGAAATGCATTTGGAAGTGTCCTGTGTGCGTGGATCGCCAACGCATTCTATTCTCTCGGAAACATCTTTTCTGGAAAAGCTTCACGAGACCAATCGAGAAGTGAGTTGACCGTCGCAAACTCGTTGTGGGCAGCAATTACTTTTTGTATTGTCATGTTAATCGCCCGCCTTCCACCGATGCTGTCGCTACGATTTATTGGTGCGCCTGACTCCAAGCCAGCGGTGTGGGTTTGCCTAAAGAAGCTAATCCGCGGTACATTTGTCTACTTCTTGGTTACGCTTGCTGTCATGTTGGGCTGCAGCAGTTGTGCTGTCTACCTCGCATCTATCAAGCCGGCCATTTTCAAATACAAACTGGATTGCTACGTCGGCACCATGTCCACACATGGGTTCTTCACTGGGATTACGCTTGCCTCCAAGAGAATCTATTACCAGGAAACCTGTCAAGGCCGTGAACGGCTCATGCTGACACAGCAGACGCCGAAGAGAAGAAATACCGCTGCTGGATCACGTCACGAGCCCATTAAATCCTTTCGATCAGCATATGGCATGCGTTCGTTCAGCTTTTGGCGAGCATACATCAAAGAGTTCCCCAAGTCGACCCCTGCAGCCTTCGCCGGCGCGTTTGTGCACATCTTAAGCCAGCAGCGAATTATGGAGCAAAGCGCCACAGTTCTCACTTGCTTCGTCATTGCAAGTACTTTGTTCAAGCTCACCATTCAGGAAAGCACCAAGCACTATATTCTCAAGAAGCGCATACGAAGCATCAAGTTCATGTGCGCTGCAGTTGCTTTGCCGACGGTGCTGATTGACACCCAGACGCGAATTATACTTCTCGGCACGAAAAACACTCAACTCGTAGCAATGGGGACGCTTGGAATGGCCTTTATTGAGATCTGCCTGCGTATCGGGAAAGCTCGTCTGATCTTACAAACCATTCGGAATCGTGAGACTAGCATCCCGCAGTCCAGAAAATCTACTGTGATGACTTTACCGCGAGTGCCAAGAATCGACTCCAGCTCACCATCGCCAGTTCGAGTAGATTTTGAGCTGTGGCGCAGACGTCTTCACGCATATCACATTGCCGAGATCAATGCGGATACCTACGCCGAGTATATCGCGATCGGCTGCTCTGCCTCCATCCTGTTTTTCTTCAGCGACCATCCTCACTACTCCCTGCTGCGGCAACCCGGTAGCACCGAGGACAGGAATCACAAATCGTCCCAACTCAAGACATTACTCTTTCAGGTCGCTGTCGAGGTGGTGGTCGATTTCGTATCAACCCTGCTGGAAATGATGGCAGGTATCGAGTTCGAGCTCATCAAGGATCTCGGGCCTTTCCTCACCGTGTTGTTTGTGGTCACGGCAGTGCTGAACATCAATATATCAGTGGGCATCTACTTGTTCTAAACAGTACGCGTGAATCCACACTTAGTAGTTCAACTAGCAATATGCCTCACTTTGCCCATGGGCAGTTGCCAAATCCTACTGTAGAATCGGACAAGCAGGGACAGGAGTGCACTCGATCTGCAATGCCCAACCCATTGACATTGCATCTGTAAACACTTGCAAAGGTTAGCAAGGAACAAGGACCTTCAGAATTGGTGCGCTAGTTCTAGGTTATCTCGAACGCGCTAAATGGACGAACTCGAATGAAAATGCTGCTGGAATTGGCGCATTCTCTGGGGAACCTTCTCAAATCGTGAGCTAATTTGCCTCGAACTCGGTCTTTGGGCTTCGTTTTACGCCATTGCTTCTCCTTGCTCAGGTTCTCATATCTAGGAGTCATGGAGATTTTTGGCAAAAGGTATTTTTCCGGAACTAGCACTACTTCGGAGTATTTTTTTCCAGATAAGGGGAATGTATACTTTATAAAACAACTCTTTTTGTTTTAAAGAAAGCACTTTTGCTTGTACCTAAAAATCCTACAGTAAAGGTTTCGAGCAACCAAAAGTCATACCGTAAAGTTTTGGAGCGATAAAAAAAAAAATATTTTCGGTGTGATTTTTTGAAGGGCGGAAAATATCCTTCCGCATTCGCTCCCCCTTGTTGACCCTGCTGCGAGACGATGGCGATGGCCATGGGCATGAAGAGCATCACGGGCGACGCGCACTTCTTCGAGGAGAGCATGAACCTGGACCGCATCCGCAAGCTGCTGGACAACAAGCTGGGCGTCGCGGGCCACGCCGAGAAGCTGGAGGCCATGAAGGCGCTGCTGGCCAGCATCTCCAAGGGCGAGGACGTGTCGGCCTTCTTCGCGGACGTGGTGAAGAACGTGATCGTGGCCAGCGTGGAGGTGAAGAAGCTCGTGTACATGTACCTGGTGCACTACGCGGACGCCAACTCGCAGTGCCGCGAGCTGGCGCTGCTCAGCATCAACAGCTTCCAGAAGGACCTGGCGGACCCGAACCAGCTCATCCGCGCGCTGGCGCTGCGCGTCATGACGAGCATCCGCGTGCGCGACATCCTGCAGATCCAGCTCATCGCCATCCGCAAGTGCGCGGCCGACGAGTCCGCGTACGTGCGCAAGTGCGCCACCAACGCCATCAGCAAGGTCTTCGCGGTGGACCCGGAGCAGAAGGACGTGCTGGCGGACGTCATCGGCGCGCTGCTCAACGACTCGAGCACGATGGTGCTGGGCAGCGCCGTGCAGGCGCTCAGCGAGGTGTGTCCGGACCGCCTGGACCTGCTGCATCGCCCCTTCCGCAAGCTCTGCCACTTGCTGGCGGACATCGACGAGTGGGGGCAGACGGTCACGCTCCACGTGCTCATCCGCTACTGCCGAGAGCAGTTCCAAGCGCCGATGCAGGACGAGGGCAGGAAGGAGGGGCAGGGCAGGCAGGCGTTCCCCACCAAGAGGAAGGCCAGGGCGGGCTTTTACTCGGACGACGACGGCAGCGGCTCGGACTCGGACGACGAGAAGAAGGCGAGCTTCGTGAAGGGCCAGGCGGCCTCGCTCTCGAGCCAGTCGCCCTTTCTGCTGGGCGCGGGGGCGGTGAGGGGGGAGACGCTGCCGTCTATCGGATCCGTGTTCCGTAGCGACGCGCTGGCGAGTGGCATCGGAGGGGGCGAGGAGCTGGACGAGGACCACCGTCTGCTGCTGCGCTCGTCGATCCCGCTGCTCAAGTCGAGAAACAGCGCGGTGGTGCTGGCGGTGGCCACGCTGCACTACTACTGCGGCACGCACAGCATGGCCACGTCCACACTCATCGGCAAGTCGCTCGTGCGCATCATGCGCAACCAGCGCGAGATCCAGTATGTCGTGCTGTCGGTGATTTCGTCCATGGCGACGTCGCGCCCGGACATGTTCCGCCCATTCCTGCAGGAGTTCTTTGTGCGCGCGACGGACCCGGCCTACGCGCGGAAGCTCAAGCTGGAGATTCTGACCTCCCTGGTCACGAATGACAATGTCAGCATCATCTTGCGCGAGTTCCAGGCGTATGTGCGCCACGTGGACAAGGCGTTCGTGACGATGACCGTGCGTGCCCTCGGTCGTGTGGCTGACGCCATGCCACCGGTAGCTGAGCGCTGCTTGAGCGGGCTGATGCGCCTGGTTCGCTCGTCAAACGAGCAAGTCGTAGCTGAGAGCGTGGTGGTGATCCGTCAGTTGCTTCAGCAGCAGGCTATCAAGAAAGACCGTCTCCTTGTCGTGCGCTCTTTGGCCGCGATGATGGTGACTGGCCGTGTGACTAGTCCGTCGGCTCGCGCTTCGATCGTGTGGATGCTGGGAGAGTTCAATGACGACGGCAACGGAACAACTTGCGCAGCTGAATCACTCCGCTTGCTCGTGAAGGACTTCTCGGACGAGTCGACGGAAGTGCGCCTCCAACTCCTGAATCTCGCGGTGAAGCTTGGACTCCGTGAGCCGCAGAAACGCACCATTCAGCTGCTTCTCCAGTACGTGATTGAGCTCTCCAAGTTTGACATCGACTACGATGTGCGCGACCGTGCTCGTTTGGTCCGTGCTGCGCTCTCTGGAGACGCAAACATCGTTAACCCCCACAAGTTGTTTGCCAGCAAGAAGCCTGCACCACTGATCGGGTACGATGACGAGTCCAAGACGCGTTTTACACTGGGGTCACTTTCCAATGTTGTGCGCCACAGCGTTCCCGGGTATCTCGCGTTGCCCGATTGGCGCTCGGCCAAGCCGGATCGTTCGCTGCGTGATGAATCCTCCATTGTCGAGAGCAACCGCAGCAGCTCATCGCGCCATGGCCCCAAGACTACAAAGAAGAAAGAGAGCGGTTCCAAGGGCTTTTACAGCGATGAGAGCTCATCCGGAACGGAATCGTCCAAGGCAGATTCTGAGTCTGAGTCCGAGTCGGAATCGGAATCTGGCAGCGGCTCCGACTACGACTCTGCCAGTGGCAGCAGCGAAGGTGGCGGTTCTGGTTCCGAGTCAGCTTCATCCAGCTCTGGATCAGAAAGCGAGGCTTCGTCTTCGGGAGAAAGCGAGTCGGAAGTATCATCGGAGGAAGACGAGCGCTCGCGCCGACGACAAAAGGGCGGGAAGACAAAGTCGCCGCAGAAACGCTCGCAGCCTACGAAGAAGGCGAAGCCGGCCAATGCATTCGATCCGCTTGATCTCTTGGGCTCGCCGGGTATGGCTCCAGCAAATCCTCTTCCTATGCAAGCGTTTACACCCATGGCTCCTCCGATGGGCTCGACTACCACCAACCTTCTTGGCGATTTGATGAGCCTTAGCGTATCTGCTTCGACGACGCCACCTCCGCGTCATGAGCTGTTGTCTTCGCTAGCTGGTAATGGATTGGACATTCACTACGCTTTCCTCCGCCAGCCATCGACGCATTCTCCTGGTATGAACGTTATCCAGCTGTGGCTCGCAAACAATTCGAGCGAACCCATTTCTCGCGTCCAAGTCGTTGGCAAGAACCCTGAGCAGGTTGTGTCATTCCCAGAGCTACCTGTATTGTTCCCTGGTGGCTCGACTTCCATGGCCCAACTTCAGGTGAATTTCCAGGGTCGTCTGGACAACGTTCCTCTTGAGGTTGTTACGAGTGCGGACAAGTACGAGGTGGACCTCTCTCCTGTTGTCGGGGAACTTTTCGTGCCCCAGCAGATGAGTCTGGACGACTTTGAGCGTCGTATCTCGATGATTGACTCGACTTCCCTCCGCACCAGTGAATTCACCTTGCCAGTCCCTGTTCAGATGAACACTGTGGTGCAGGCTGTTCAGAAGGTCTGCAACGTGGCTCAGGTCTACGAAATCAACAACATGAACGGCGTGGTGGGAAAGTGCAAGTTTGCTGGCCGTTTCCGCAGTGGCGACGCCAGTGCCGAAAATGTTTTGATCGGCTTGGAGGTGCAGCTGCAGAGTGGCAAGGGACGACTTCTTGTGGTCATGCGTGATTCGGTGCTTGCCCAGAGACTCACCACGGGCATCAAGCGGGCTCTGCCTCTTCAAGTCGCATAAGCTTGCAGAGTTGAGACTCTGCAGTCCGATACGAAGAAGTCTACAGACTGACGTGGACAAGCAGAGCAAAAGGAGGGGTGCAAAACCTGGATAAACACAAAAATTAGCGCATGTTCGCCATGGTATTGCGGTGCACTATACTTGATGCTATGGAAAACGTACAGGTGTCAGTCAGTCCAGGAACATCATCGCTGAGATGATGATGTTTATCACCGCCGTCGTGCCGAACAATGCAGCGAGAAAGGAGCCGAGCCCCTTGATGCGATCGAACTCGATGCCAGCCGTGATTTCCAGCAGAATGGAGGTATAGTCCACGATGATCTCGACCACGACTTGCAAGAGGAGCATGTTCAGCTGACTCATCTTTCGAGCTGCCACTTCGGACGCCGACATGGACGCATCTAGCGGCCTCAGCAGCGAATAGTGTGGGTGGTTGCTGTAGAAAAAGAGGATGGATGCTGAGCAGCCGATGGCGATGTACTCGGCGTACATATCTGCGTTGAGCTCGGCTGTGTGGTAAGCTTGGCGTTGGTGTCTCCAGAGCTCAAACCCAACCTGCTTGGTGACAACCGAAGACAACCTTCGTTCACGCGTGACGGATTGCCTGACGGAAGTGCGTGGATCGGTACGTGCAGCATGCTCTGGACTTTGAACTTGGGCTGCGGGCTTGGGACGCTCATGGACGTACTCTTGCCGACGCCGAATGCTGTAAGTGACGACGAAAGCTTTCGCAACACGGACACATATCTCGACAACTGCCATGCCAAAGGTTCCCGCCGCAGCCATCCCTGTGTTTTTCATGCCCAATAAGACGATTCGAGCTTGTGTATCGATCAAGACTGTGGGGACTGCCACGAGGATGCACATGACGCGGATACTGCGAATACGTTTCTTGATGACCAAGTGCTTCGCACCTTCTTGCAAAGCGAACTTTGCCACTGTACTGAGAGTCACGAAGCACGCGATAATGATGGAACCCTGTTCAGCGATCCTCATCTGGCTCAAAAGCTGTACGTAGCCCCCGGCGAGAACAACAGGTAAACACGAGATGGAACTATTCACATACCCACGCCAGAAGCTCGGCGACATGTACGTGGGGACGATATCTGATGGCATGGGAGACACTCTGGAGTTCATGAGAAAGCCAACGGCGATGACTGGAGTTTTCCGCTTTTGTCGTCGCCGATCAAGACGTTCCTTGCCCTCTCGAGTCTCCCGAAAGTAGATTCGTCGTGCTGTCAGTATGACGCTCGTGTTCATGATGTGGTTGCAGATGATGATGCAGTAAAACTCGAGCTTGAACTTGGAGACGCCTTCCGAGCGAGATAACCGAGCAGTCAGTACGCCCACCCCAAACATGACCATCAACACCGCAATAAGGCTCGGACCGGAACCCAGAAGCAGTTTTCGGGCACAGTACAGTACACCCGGACGACGTCTCGGAAGACTGATGAAGCGCTGAGTCAACATCGCAGGGACATGGGCGAGCACTATCGTTATTGCGTACAAGACGCCACACCAAACGACATTGGCGACGATGAGTTCGTCTCTGGATTGACTGCGAGAAGACTTGAACGAGAACATATTTCCAGTTGAATAGCAGGCATTGGCGGCCCAAGCGCACGCAATACTACCGATCGCATTTCGGACCAGCATACGCTGCACTCGCATTGCTTGAGTCCATGTTCCCCGCTGGAGGAGATCTTGAAGAGCACGATGCCACAGTGAAAGCCTCGAATGTGATCTAACGACTATGGATGGGCCCATCTGGCTCAGCGACGCCACGGAACGACTTTCAGGCATCGTGAACTCGCAAACCTGGTGAGAGCCTCAGCCTCGACGGAGGGTAATGGATAAAGAGGACCCGTGAGCAGTCCCCCCATTGTAAGACCTGGGGTTAACGTTGGCTATAATCGTCCTCCGGCGTGAGAGACCAAGTTAGCTCGTGATGGTTCGTCATGCCGCAACCATCCTTCTGCTAAACATGGCGGAAACAAGGCCAAACTTGGTACATGGCTGGGGTGATCATGTTCTTTCAGTTCAAGCTCCTTCATGACCACTGATTCATAGACATCATTCTTGGATTAGCATAGCCCCCGTGATCAGGATGGCATCTCAGGCCATGACCAGCGATACGCTTATCCTCCGTGGCAACGTTATGTCTGAGGTTTGGAGAATTTGCGGTAACACTCTTGTTTTGGGCTTTTTTCGACATGAAGTTTATCTTCTCACAAAACTTGTCGACGTATTACAACGCTGCATGCAGTAGTAAAGGGGCATGCCGAGGTTGTGTGCTCGTTCCGCACTGAAGTTGGTTCTCGGGTTGGTTTGTACGGTGCGTTGGGTGCTGGAAGTGGTTTCAGGAAGAGAAGTTGATTCGGCTATGGACACTGCACCGGGGGTAATGGTCACTTCGATGTCGCGAAGCTTCTTCAGCAATTTGCGGAGTATGAACCCAAATTGCGGGGGTGATGATGATGGCATTGGCACTAAGAAACTACATGTATATGTGTAGTGACTACCATTGTTGTGGTCTTTAGGCGTAGGATTTTTGAGGAGATTCAATTCGTGGCCACCTCGACGTTTGAAATGGTTTATGAGTTTGGGTGCTCGACCAATGCCGTGGGCGAGGTAGCAAGCGGGGTCATCTTCAGATTTGGGTCGGCAGTTGTGCTATAGCACCGGAGAGAACTCTCCCTCCAATTAGTCGCGGTCGGATTCGATGGACTTGCAGTGACAATTCGAGCTGTCACTAGATGAAGCCGCGCAACGTGGGTTTTATTCGGTGGTTGATCATTTTCCGGCGGTGATGGGGAAACTGAATTGGTACATTTTAGCCACGAGCAAGCATGCGTGGCTCGTCATGCGTGGCAAGCTTGCCGTGAACGCTCTGGAGTTTTGTGTGGTGACGCCAATTACTGCCTTCCTGGGTGTTTCTGGGTGGTTCACTCTGGCTCAAGTGTGTTCGATCACCTCGATCCGCTGCTTAATCACATTTTGGCGTGTGGCTGGAAGAGAGAACTCCGGCTCGCTGTAACTACTTGCGGCCGGACGTGTGGAGGTTCCAGGATGAGGCTAACGTCATTCTCTGCCTGTTCGACACTTTGAAGGATGCACTGGGAATTCCTTATAGCGTCTAGTAATGATGCACGTAATCCGAAAGATCATTGTGACGCTATGCGCTAGTGCTGAAGCTCCACCCAGAAGGTACTGGGTCACAACTTCCAGACCCTTGGAGAATCGATGGCACGGGTGGAGTTGACATGAGAGAGGCAGCCATGCGACTGCGGCGATGTTGCGCGGTGGCTGTGGATTGTGAGCAATTCTCCTCATGGGCAGAAATGCTGTGAACGAGGCGTGTAAGCACAATCATCTGCCGATAGTACAGTATCTCGTCTTGGGGTCTACCACACTGTTTGCTGCGGCAAGCGGTCACACAGGGTTAGTTCAATGGCTGCGCAATGGCTTTGGGGCTAGCTAGCATCGCATGAAATCGTAAGGTTCGTGAACGGAGTTGAAGGCGTCACGGCCATGGATGTCGCGGCAACTAACTAAAGGACGTTTGGATATCCTGAAACTTGTCCACAATTTAGTCGGTTCCGATGATGTTGGACATACCTGTAGACGTTGGTAAGCAGATCGTGATGAAGGATGCACACTTCAAATCTCTAGCTACAAATGCATTCGCTTTGAAGAAGGGAATGAAGCCATCGCGAGTTCAAAGTGAACCTGTCGATATTGGAGGCTGGACTTTGTTCCGGCAAGAGCGCGGGAGCACCGCCTTTGTGAGTAGAATTCAGAGTCGCCTCGGCCCCAAAATGGCATCAGTGCAGCAAATTATTTCGTCATCTCAGTTTGCCGTCAACTGACAGCAAGCTACCGGTGACCAAATATCGGCAGTCCGTCGATCATGCTGCAGCACATGCAGAGGCTTTTAGTGCTTAGTGCAGAAATCGTAGCCGTGTCAGTTGCTTCGTCACCATTGCGGTGCATGCATGTAGCACATTTTCTGCTGAAAGTTTTCGATGATGGCTTTTGCCCAATGCCGTTCTCACACGTCACAGATCGTCCTCATTTTAGGCAAATCCGTCTTCATACAAATCCCCCGGAATCCAAAAACTCATTTACGTATCATCAAGCGCTGGAGAGAGGCCAAAGTTCCGCCCCCTACGCGACAAGATGCTGCTCAACCTCTTCATGTTCTGGATGATGATCACGGAGGCCGGCATCTGCCTGGTGCTGAGCCTCCCGTTCGGCCAGTGGCTCTCGCACGCCGTCATCTCCTTCCTGACGAAGAACCTGGGCGGCAAGGACTCTCCGGCCAACATGGTGGCCACGGTGGTGCTCGCCGTGGTCTCGATCCTCTTCCTCTGTACGCAGCTCGCGCATACCTATCTTTTGGTGGCGGTGTGGGCGCTGTAGCGGCCCTAGCGGCCGAGATTCACGCAAGTCTTTCTTCTAACCTTTGTTTTCATATTGTTATTATTATGTTTTATGTTATTTTTTTCAGCGGACGTGACGACCGTTTACAAGCACCACTCGTCGGACGAGGTGCTGGGCGATGGCATGCGCATCCGCCTGCTCACGGCCCAGCGGGACATGTACATCACGGGCTTCTGCCTGTTCCTGTTCCTGCTGCTGCGCCTCGTGTACCTCGCGCTGGCCACGAACCTGCGCCTAGAGAAGAGTCTGGGGGCCATGAAGAAGCAGGCGGAGGGCGCTGCCGCCGGCTACAAGTCGCTGCTGGCGGAGAACGAGACGTTCAAGATGCAGACGGACAAGCTGCACCAGCTGCTGGGCGACGAAGAGGGCGAGGACAAGAAGAAGAAGGTGGACGCGCTGGCCAGGCTGGTGCAGGAGAACGCCGACCTGGAGCAGAAGGTCCAGGCCTCGGCGGAGAAGCTGAAGAAGGCGGAGAACCAGGTCGCGGCCGTGACCAAGCAGGCCGAGGGACAGAGCTCGGCCTTCATGAAGCTCATGGACGAGAAGAGCGAGTCGGACAAGCAGCTCGAGACGGCCAAGGCCCAGGAGGACGAGAGCAAGCGCCAGCGTGCACAGATCGCGGCGTTGACGGAGGAGCGCGACGCCCTGAAGACGCAGATCCAGGACTACGACTTCATGTTCGCGGAGGCCAAGAAGAAGGCGGAGTAAGCGGAGAGAAGAGAATTTCACAGCGACGGACGTGAGCAGAGCGCTGATGGCGATGCACACGCCAACGCAACACAATGGCACAAGAAAAAAATCGAAATGGTTGTTTTGCCTGTACTTATGCGTGATACTTTGAAGTTGGAGGTTAGTCCTTTGTATGTATTGGTACGTATTGCTGCTCTCAAGCGTTGTTGTGCAGGTACTGCAAGCGCTCCTGGATAATCTGCAGTCGTGAGCTCGCAGTGCTGGAGGTTGACGACGACACAGACGAAGCTGGAGACGTGGGTGCTAGCGGGCTCGGTGGGCTTCGGGGGCTCGGTGCCAGTTTAAGCGGGGCAGGGCGAGGTTTCCCAATCGGCTGTGCTCGTTGAGCGATGGCACTCTGAACGTGGATCCTCATGGCCCACAACTTCTCGGCATCGTCGTCTTCACCGCTGTTCAAAGTGCGCTGCTTTGATGTGGTGTCACACTCTCCTGTGTAACGAGTGAACACGCGCACGTGCAGCGCTCGGTTTTGCTTCAGGATGGGGATCAGGAGCAGGAGAAAAGCGTCCTTCACTTCTGATGTCATCTCTTCCAGCTCAAGCGTGCAACCTTCGAGGGGAAGCTCTAGCACACGGTTGGATGAAGCTCCTCGAAGTGGCGGGACGCCCGGGTAGGCTTCCATTCGCGCAAGCCACCGTCTAACGCCAAGTTGCTTAGTGCGGTCGTTCGTCCAATTCTGCAGGATAAGCGCAGTCTCACGCGAAGTTATGGTGAACGTAGGTGTAGGCATGGATCCATTCCCACTTTGGTCGCTGTCACCAGCGTCGTATTCATACCACTGAGCAAGAGCATCCACCACGCACCTACGGAGGGTCTCTACAATATTCCAAGTCACCGGAGCTTCATCTTGCTGCATGAGACCCTTCAGCATCGCTGCGAAGCACACCAACCTCACGGCGATAGCCAGGGTCAGAAGTTGCCCCTTTTCGTTGGCTATTTTGCCTTCAAGTCGCTCGCACAGCGCAGGAAGAATGTCAGCGTGGCGTTTGCACAACGTTAGCACGTCACTCATACGGCCCAACAGCGCCTGGAATTGTGGTAAAAAGCTATCCATCTCGTTGATCCCCGAGCGCAGCAGAGCCCACGACTTCGACGAAGGTAGTGCAGCAATTTCATTACCGCTAATACCATGGAAGGCCTTCAGCGTGTACGAAGAACCGCTTGGCTTGTCTGCGCGAGATGGCTCCTTGTGGTCCTCAGCTGATAGGAGCTGCGTCTCAAGAGACTCACACTGCTCTTGAACCCGGTTTAAATACTGCAGATGCTCCTGCGTTTTCTGCTCCATCATCGACTGGCATTTGAGGAACTCTTCGGTCGTGAGTTTCGAGGTTTGCCGAGCTTCACGGACTTCTTGTTGAAGGGCCTTTTTCTCCATAGCTAAGGCCCGAGTCGTTTTCACATGTTGCGCAGCAAGTTGTGAGCTTTGCGAGAGCTTTGCTTCATACTCTTCCACTTCTGAGAGTCGCTTGGCCTCGGAGTCCGCGAGCTGCGCCTGAACTTCTGCCAGATCATTTTCCACATCGCGCAGCGTCAAAGCGTATCGCTCTTGGCCATCCTGTTGATCCTGTAGTCCTTGCAATGCCTCCGCAAGCTTTTCGTCGTGACTCTTCACTTCCTTAGCGAGATTAGCTTCAGCTGCTGCACGTTGTGCCTGCGCTTCAGTCAAGTTGTTTTCCAGGTCACGCAGCACCAATGTCTGTTGCTCTTGACTCCCTTTCTGATCCCGCAACATTTTCAAAGCCCCCTCAAGCTGTGTCTCCAGATCCTTGCGTTCGGTGGTTCGGTCGGCCTCCGAAGCTGCGAGTCGTTTCCGCACTTCTTCTAGCTCCCTTTCCAGTTCCTGTAGCGCCGTCGCGTGCTGCTCTTGGGCCTCTGCGAGTTTGGCTTCATGCTCTTTCACTTGAGCACTTCGCTTGGCCTCAGAATCCGCAACCTGCGTTTTCAACTCCTCGCAACGACTTTCCAAGCCTCCCAGCGCAACAGCATGTCGTTCTCGCCTCTCCTCCTGCTCTTGGAGCGTCGCCACCTTCTCACTGCTCAACTCCAGCTCCACAAGTCTCATTTTCCGCTGCAGCTCAGCCACCTCTCGCTGATGCTCTTCGCTCCGTTGCTCCTCCTTCTCCTTATTCTCCTGTCTGAACTTCGCACTCAGCTCCTCCACCAACGCGTCCATCTTCTGGTCATGCTCCAGCTGCCGCGTCCACTGCCTTTGCTCCCGCTCAGCCTCCCGCGTCCTCGCGTCCTCGTCCTTCTCCTGCAACTGCTGCTTCAAGATGCTGCTCGTCTGTGCATGAGCGGCCACCTGGAGCTCCGCGCCCGCCTTCTGTTCCTCCAGCGCCTTCTTCTCCTCTGTCAGAATCTCCACCTGCGTCTCCACGAACGCGTACTTCTCCTTGGCCGCCTGCTGCGCTAGCAGCGCGTCGGTCGCCGTGGTCTTCTCCGTCTGCAGCTGGCGCTGCGTGTCCTCCAGCGCCGCCTCCAGCTCCCCCTTCTGCAGCGCAAAGGCCGCCTGCTGAGCCAGCATCGTCTGCGTCTGCTGCTCCACGGTGGCCGTCAGGCTGTGCATCTTGTGGAGCAGCGCGAGCTTCTCCAGCTCCTCGGCCTCCTGCTCGTCCCGCTGGTTGTCGTGGCCTTCCGGCGTCGTCTCCTCCCGCTTCTGGCAACGATTGGCCGATAATGCAGCCTCCAGTTCCGCCAGGCGGCCCTCGTAGAGCGCCGCCAGCCGCCACAACTGCGCGCTGGCGTCCTCGCGCTGCATCTGCTGCGTCTCGCGGGTCTGCGCGGCGCTGGGCGGCGGCCCGAGCGTCTGCAGGTGCGAGAGTGAGGCCTCCAGCGCGCGCTTGTCGCGGCGCGTCTTCACCAGGTCCGCGCGCAGCAGCTTGAGCGCCGCGTACGCGTCGCGCAGATCCTTCTCCATGCGGAACTGATAATGAAGACAGATCTCTTATTTGACTTGAAAGTCTGTATGAATCAGTTTTGAGACGGCAGCCATCGTCAACGTGTTTTTTTTAAACGGTAGTTTAGATGGTAGATGCGTGCAGATCGATAGACGCAGCCAACAGCAAAAGATATCGCACATCGAGAGACGTGTCGTCTTGAGAACGTGCTGCCGAAAAGGTAAGACCGAGTTAGTACATGCAGTGCATGGCACCCGAGGTCGTCGCTAGTGTCGCCGACGAAAAAGCATTCATCGCGCTGCAGGAGTTTGTGGCGTGGCACTTGCTGCTGTGGGTGGATACTGCAGATCGATCTCGTGGGTCTTTTCACGGTGGCAGTGCATCGAGTCTTGCTACGCAAGTGACGTGTTGTCATGAGAAGTAGAACGTACTTCGAAATATCATTTAGTGTTGGTTTTGCTGCTGCAAAACCAAATTTAACGGTCAGTTAATTCTGTTTGAACCTGTTTAAACTGCGGCAAAACCAACGAATCTTCGACAAGCTGCACACCCTGGCAGCATTGCTTGATCGACAAGCCATGAGGGTTGTAAAAGGCTTCAATACCAACGAGGTGAACGATATTTCATTATCCTAGGGCAACTGAAGTACGTAAAGGACCACGAAGCATTGCCAACCTTCCGATTAAAAGTACTCGAACGAGTTATCAACTTGATAGCGTGCGGAAGACGCATCGATATCATCCTCAATGCTGCTTTCATCAGTTAAGCTTGTGTCACTGTCGCTGTCGGCCAACGCGTTACCAATACCATCAGTTATGTCTTGAAGCAGGAGGTTTAACGTATGAGCACCACAACCAGAGCATAAAACTCCTCTATCCCTCTCCAGAATTTTCCATGCAGCTTGCATAGATTTTGCGTTATCCACGATCACAGCGGTGACGAAACTAGGTTTGCCCCTCGCTTGCCAATCATGCTAGCCATGCAAGTTCCAGTCTGAGAGTCCGATCCAGTCACCCGAATCGTAAAGCTAAGTCCGCAAAAGCTGGTAGTTCAACGGTCCAGAAGGCAGCCCCGGAGGTAAAAATGTAGATCGCCACTAGCTTGTTCAAATCTTCTTGTGTAAGTTGACCCGACCCATTTACCGGGTCAAACGACAACTCCGAGTCGATGCTAGTTTGTCGTTTCTTCTGTTGCTGCTGTGCCGCTGGATGTACGCGTTTCTGTCTCTAGTACTCCATCGTTCGCATTTCGTGCGTCTATGTCGCTCAATTCTCCACTCTCGCGTTCACAAGCACTTCGTGGAATTTTTTGCATTCATCCTTCCTCCCCTCGAAATGATCCCACACATCGACCTCCCTGCTGGCATTGACGATCTTCTCACACGTCTGAAAGGGGCGCACAAACACGTTATTAGCCTTTATAGCTGCCGTTTTTCACACCTCTCGCAGTCCACATTGGAATGTCGCCCGAAGACTCGCGCAACATCGCTCCCGTTCGCGCCACATTCCCTCTCAGCTACGATACCCGCGGATGTTTCGCTCGCGCTCGCTCGATCTTCTCGATACCGGTATCCCAAACGCACTTCCCGATCGCGAACGACCCGCCCGCCGCCATGAGCTCCCCGGCGTCTCCTCCCTCGCCGGCGGCGCTGCGCCAGATCCCGATCGTGTGCCCGGGCCACTCGCGCCCCCTGGCGGAGCTGCACTACAGCCGCAGCAACCTGCTCATATCGGCGTGCCACGACAAGCTGCCCATGCTGCGGCACGGCGCGTCGGGCGACTGGATCGGCACGTTCGAGGGCCACAAAGGCGCGGTCTGGAGCGCCAAGCTGGACCGAGAGGCCGAGTTCGCGGCCACGGGCAGCGCCGACTTCTCGGCCAAGATATGGGACGCGCTCACGGGCGACGTGGTGGCCACGCTCGAGCACAAGCACGTGGTCAAGAGCGTCGCCTTCTCCGCGGACGGTGCGCGGCTGCTCACGGCGGGCCACGAGAAGCTGCTGCGCGTGTTCGACGTGCTGGGCGTCAAGGAGCAGCTGCAGACCTACAAGGCCGAGGGGCGCACGGGCATCGTGGTGCTGCCCCCGCCGCCCATGGCCGAGATGCGCACGGCCCAGCAGATCCGCAAGGTCGTGGTGCTCAGCGACCGCCTGGCCGCCACGGGCGAGGTGGACGGCACGGTCACCATCTGGAACCTGGACACGTACACGCAGCAGAGGCAGCTCAAGGTGGACGCGGACGTCATGGACATGGAGGCCTCCAGGGACGGACAGGTGCTCACGGTCGCCGCCGGCAAGCAGGTGCGGCCAGACGTTTGGATGTTTGTTGTGGTGTTCTGGCGCTGGGTTAAATGGAGTTTTTGTTTTTGTTGTTGCTGCTGCTGTGTGTTCAGGTGTATTTCTACGACGTGAGCAAGGACTTTGCGCTGCTGCACGCGTTCCCGATGCCCATTTCGTTTGCGGAGGAGGGCGGCGCGTCGCTGCATCCGACGGAGAACAAGTTCGTGGCCGGCGGCTCGGATACGTGGGTGCGCGTCTTCGACTTCGGGACGGGCAAGCTGCTGGAGACGCACAAGGGGCACCACGGACCCGTGCGATGTCTGCGCTACTCGCCCTCGGGCGACTCGTTCGCGACGGGCTCGGAAGACGGCACGGTCCGCATCTGGCAGAACGACTCCAAGTCTGCGGCGGCGACATCCGTTGCGGACACGGCCGCTAGTTCGACTTAACAAGCCACGTGATGTTTCTTTCTGACACTGCGCGCTCGTGGAAATGCACCTCCAGCAGCAGCAGCAGCCGGAGACGGAAGCGACTTAGAGAAAATAAAAGGCAGCAGAGAAAAAGCAAAAAATATAGTGTGAAAACTGAAAAACAGGGCGTAAGTGGTGACGTGTACGTGGAAACGTTACAGTTCGGCAGCATGTCGAGCGTTCTACGCTCCTTCATCTGTGGCCCCTTCGCCCCAACTGTGGCAACGACAGCGCCCACTTACCGCTGTTGGTACCACTGGATAATGTCGTGCAGCTCGATGAAGCCCGTGTTGTCCGGGTCGAGCTCCATCACCAGGTCTTCCAGCAGCTCGGCCGGACTCCCATCCTCGTACCCGTCCATCCCGAGGTCTTCGCCCAGGAACTTGCCCAGGTCCTTGGCCTCCATGCGGCCTTGGCCGTCCACGTCGTAGCTCTCGAACAGCTGCCGCATGCGGCGGATCTGGTTCTCTGCAGCCTTGCGCTGCGATGCCAGCGCCGCCTTGTCCTGGAACCACTGCTGCGAGAACGCTAGCAGGTCGGCGGGGTTCTCCCGGATCACAGCCTTCGTCCAGTCCTTCAGCACATGCGGGAGGTCGGGCGGCACCGCGATCTGCTCCGCCGAGAAGATGCGATTCACATCCATGTTGTCAGCTGTCTGTCCCGCCTGAAAGCTGCAAATGGCAGCACGAAACGACCGTCCCGAAGGCATGCCCCTTCAACGCCTTCACCCTACCCAAGCCCGTGCATGGCATCAGCGTCCCCCAGCAGGATCTTGTACGAGTGCGTCGCCGCCACGAAGGCATCCACGCGCTTGCCAGAGTTCCCTGCTCCGACATTCTTGCCTGCCTCCGCGACCGTGGACTCCAACGACGCTGACGCGTCCGACGCTTTGTCCGGATGCAGCTTGAGTGCGAGCTTGCGGTACTGGCGTTTGATCTGCTGGGTGGTGGCGTCTCGAGGCAGGCCAAGCACGCCGTGGAAGTCACGCCGCTCCCACATCATACGAATGCGCTCCGGCTGCCACAACTGCTCGCCGTCCAAGCACCCCGAGCCTGACGACGGACCCGTGCTCTTCGCAAAGGCCGAGCGCACCAGCTTCATGCGCACACGGGCAGCTCGGAACAGGTCTTCCTGCTCGTTCTTGTCGGACGGCGCCGGCCGCCACGTGCGACACTGGCCGCGTTGATCCATCGGGCCCAGACCGAAGGCGCCTTCGATGCCGTAGTCAAACGTTGGCAAGGGGCCACGGCCACCGGGCGCGTGGTGGGCGTGGAATGTCGGCAGTGGCTCGCGGTCCGGGCCATTGTAGCCCCCATGCGCTGCTGCCGAAGCTGGACTAGGCTCGTCACCTTCGAAAATGCCGTTCGTGGGCAGGTTGGACCCACGACGTTGAGCTGCTACGGGGTTGATCTTGAAGCGCCGTTCTCTCCTTGGGGCTGCCGCCGGAGCTGCCCCTCGTAAAGTGGCGTTGAGTGACGCGATGAAACCGGACGACGGGTCTGTAGCGCTGGGTGCCGCAGGAGCTGAAGTTGAGCCTGCCAGCAAGCACGGACAATGATCTTCGCAGCAATGGCACTGCTGGCAGAAGAACAGCATGCCACAGTGGTGTCCCTCGTTTCCGGCTGACGCGTTGCTCATCCACTTGCAAGCCTCGTTCGACTCGATGAGATCCAGCATGTGCGTCATTGTTTTCTGCACCGCTGAAAGGCGAGACGAGCAGCACATGCGGCACCCACAACTCACACACACGCAATGAAGACAGCAGCCCGAACACCCAGTGCAGCGGCGTCGAAGGTCCCGGCACCCTGAACAGCCCATGCGTAGCGGAGAATTGTCATCGGGAAGCTGGCCGCGACTGTTGCCAACGCTACGCACAGACATCGCTCTGGACGAAGAGGTCCTGGAGCCTGACGATCGCGTAATGGGAAGCAAGAGGCTGGCGTTCGAAGCTGCGAGAGCCTTCGCAACGCGAATAGACTCGCTCCGTCGACTTCTGCTTGCTGGACTGCTTTTGGCGTGCGCGCTCGCTTTCTTCGAACCATGTGAGTGTCGTCGGTCCGACGACGATGCACCCCTCACGGTTTTGTCTCCCTTGGAAGCCGAGGCAGCACGCTTTTCAGCTCGAGCTGGCTTTGTTGCGGGGCGTGGGTGCTTTGGCGCTGCCTTCTGCACCGGTGTCACGGGGGGCTTCTTGGTTTCCTCCATACCCAGGAATTTCCCCAGCGCCTCCATGCAAGATGAGGCAAGCCCCTCACATTCTTCGATAAGAGCCTTCTGGTCGGTATTAAGTGGTGGCGAGTGTGAAGCTGCACCAGACCCGTGGTTTCCAGCGCCACTAATGTCGCGCAGCAGTTGGTCCTTTGCCAGCGTGATTTCATGCCGAAGCTTCTTCATCTCGATGACATCTGGAGCGTCCTTCTCGGGATCAAACACGCCAGTCCAATCGATCGCCATCGACGTGGCGTCCCCACCGCTTTCAGAGGTGGGCTCGCCTTGCGGCTGAGTTCCAGCGCTCTCAGATGGAGCCTTATCTTCTTCACCCGGTTTGTCCGAACTTACCTCCTGAGCCTGTGCAGGTGGCGGCGCAAATTCCTGGTACTTGGTATAGTACCGAGCCCACTGATGTTTCACGAGCTTCTTCTGGATTGCTACTTGCGCGGCTAATTCGCGCTTCAGAGTGTTAGAATGCTTCACATGCGTCCGCCACGGTCCAGCGCGTCCCAATTCGTTCATCAGATCTCGCGTAATCGCTAGTGACTTCTCCAGTTGAGTGCGCGCTTTGTCAACCTTCAGCGGCGTCATAATACATCTCTTCGCCTCCTCGCGCGTGAATGGCCGGTTCTGTACTTCATCGCGCATGCTTGCGGGGGTCAATCGCAGTAGTGCAGCCACTTCCTCCTCGCGTGGCATGGGTGTACGATTGCCATCTCTTGCTGTAGCACTGTAGGAGGATGATCCAGAGGCTCGAGCGCGAGTATTGTATCCATTGCCAGCTGCATCTTCTTCGGTATGATCAAGTGGAGACTCTTCCAGTCCGTCGGGGTCCACAAAGTCGTCCTTGGTTGTATACAAAAGCGCCTCATTGTGCCATATATACAAGGCGTCTTGAAGACACGTAAATTTGTCGTACGATCTGTCGTCCATTTCATCGACATCGTCCGGATCAAACCACGCGCAGGAGTTCTCGGCAAAGAGGATCCACCATTTGTGCAGCTGCAGCTTCGTGTTTTCCACGACCACATGAGTCGCCACAGATTTCAAACGATTGACTTGCTCGACGATGCGTTGTCGACGCAGGCTAACGTGATTGGCGTTATCCGTGTGAAGGGCAGGTCGCTTCTCTTTTAGAGTGGTCACTAGCTCCTTCAAAAGTGCATCCAGGTCTCGCATAAACGCAGTCAGCCTGACCAACAGATTCCGTAAGAAGCAACTGCTGCTAGGTTGAACTCGTTGACCAGTTGCTGCCACATCACCGAGCGGAGTTTCACCAGGACCAACCTCGCGAAGGTATTCCGGTACGTCGTCCTCCCCTTTCCACTGCAAAACGTGGTTCACAACTTCAGGACACTGCTCAATGGTTTCGCGCACAAGAGAAATGGGAAGCGAGTCGAACAGACTGGACTCAATCGCAGAGGAACGGATCGGACGCAGGATATACGTGAACAGATCAGACTCCAGCGTACCCTCTCCCAACAGGTTTTCGTGACTGGGCCCTGCGTGGACAGCGTCGCGGCTAATCCTGACCACTTGCCTAGCGAGATAGTGTCTCCCCAGCATGTGCGCCACCAGAGCGAGTGAGTGCAAGATAACGATCTTATCCTGCATCTCACTCCACTCTTTATGTCGTGAGGACTCAAACACACCCAATTCACCGATCAGTAGGTTTTCGTTAGTTGAAGAGGGAAGGGGTGGCACCAAGGTGCCGAGTGCACGCAGACGTTCAGCACACAGCACAAGTTTTTTTCCAAAATCAGCGCGATCCAGCAGATATCGATGTAGAATTTGAAGATCGTGAGCCGTAAGAAGCCATCTCTCCACATCATTTGAGTACAAGTTGTTGTTTACGAGCGGCTCCAAGTAGAAGTACTGACGCTCACCGGCCAGAAAGCGCAGTAATTTGCAGTCGGTTTCCGAAGAATAGTCCTGAATCAAATTGAGATCGCGGGTCAGGCCAGGAAGGTCCCATGTCGAGCGGAAAGACTCACGGCGAGGGTTACTTTTCTCCTCGTTATCATCCGCCAGGATCTCCACGGACGCATCAGCCACTGCGTCGTCAGCATTCGATGCATCCACTGAAATATCTGCATCTTCGCTAGGAAATTCAAACGCATCGGCTGTATCCTCGTGATGAGTTGCACTCTTCTCCACGCTACAGTCATCCACAGGCAGCTGCTCAATCGAACCTGACGTGATCATCTTTCCAAAGGCTTTGACCTTCTTCACTAAGCGCACCAAGTCGTCGTCCTCTTCGATAAGCTGAAGCCCAGCTACGCGTGGCTTGCCCATATCTGCACGCTTAGCCTTGAAGGAACGTGCACGCAAATTGGAGGCGAGTACGCGGCTGGCCGCTGGCGGGCATGCGTCGTGGGCGATGCTAAGACGCTCAATTTCAAGCAGACGCTGTCGTTTCTTACTTGGCAAGGCCGTCGATAACGACGCAGCCATTGCGCTGCACTGCTTCTGGACTACAAACTCGGCGACTTTCTTGCGGTGCTCCATCTCCTCAACTTTGCGGCGCAATCGAAGATACTTATCACGCTCCAAAATTTCTTGTGCACGAGCACGCTTTGCCTCAGCTTCCAAGCGCCTCGAGATCATTCCGGTGCGCGCCAGTCGTATCCGGAATGCCTCTCTTTCATCCCGCAGATGCCGTTCTTCTTCTGCTCTTACCACGGCATCACTTGCAAGCGCCACTCTGTCGTACTTACACTCTTCATCCTCATTTCCTGCAGGATGGCGCTCCGATCGGCGTGACGGACTTTCACGGGGTTCATGACTTCTCCCGCGTCTGGACGCACCAGTTGCAGCACTACCTGCTTCGCGGCGGCCTGTCAAAAGGCATCAGCAGATAAAAGAGAGGTTAGAAAAGAATGTGCATGTAGTCATCACAGCCACTTACGCTTAGGACGCTGCTGCTGCTGCAGCTGCATCGGCGCCTCGTCTCGAGCTGCACTTCGACTCCGACTCCGACCTGTTACTGAAGAATTCTCGCTAACCTGCTGCATGGCCGCATCAGTTGCGCTCAACTGCTGTCGTATCCGCGTCTGAGCATGCCGCTCCCGCACCGACTCGTTCTCCTCCTGCTGTTGACGCGCCTCCTCATTCGCCCCCTCCGCCTCCACCAGCACTTCCTGCACATGCACTTGCGCACCTCCCTGCTGCTCCTCCCCAGTCTCCAGGTCGTGAACCTGTTCGATGTCCGCCCCACTCTTCTCATACTTCCTCAACTGCTGCTCCGTGCTCTCCACCACCGCCTGCAGCAGCTGCACGCCGTCGTCCACCCTCTTGGCCGTGTTGGCGGAGATCATGAAGGCCATGGAGAACGCGGCGGGCGCCTCTTCCGCTCCGCCGCCCTCCTGCGACTGCGTCTTGCGGTAGCTGATGCTGCAGCGCGCGCGCGACATGATGGCGTTGAGCTTGCCGCCGTTGACGCCGATCACGTGCGGCGCGAGGCGCAGCGGGTCCATCGTCGTCTTCACGTGCACCATACGGCCGATGGGCTTCTTGCCGTTGATCACCATCGAGACGGACGGCGTCACGCTCGCCGGCGCCTTGGGCGGCGCGGACTCTCGCGCGCTTGGGCTGGGCGCTGCTGTTGACGCCGCGGCCGCCGGCGAGCGCTCGCTCCTGGCCGAGTTCCCGCTGTAGTTTGCGCCGCGCTTCTTGGCGCCGGGCCCGCTGCCGGCCGGGCGCTTCCTGGCCGACTTCTTGCGGCTGTTGGACGCGCTGGAGGACGCGCCCGACGCGCCTGTAGACGCGGAGGAGCGGCGCGTGGACGAGTTGGACGCGGATGACGGTGCGGCGGGCGACGCCGTCGCGCGCGCCTCGCGGACGCCCAGCGACGCGCCCACGGAGATGACGCCCATGCCTGTCGGCCTTGTCTTGGTGGCGGAGCTCGCTTCGCTCACAGTTGTTTGATGTACCATTTGTGTAGCCGCACGGCTCTGACGTGGCGGCGCAGCTTTGGACCGCTCCTCGCCATTGCCGGATCCTCGACCGTCGGTGGCAACATGAAGGTGGCGACGTGCGCGGCGCCTACGAACATCGCGGTGGTCAAGTACTGGGGCAAGGACGACGTGGCGCTCAACACGCCCATGAACTCGTCGGTGAGCGTGACGCTGCACCAGGACCAGCTGCGCACGAGGACGTCCGTGGCCGGCGGCTCGGCGCTGCAGCGCACGCGGCTGTGGCTCAACGACCAGGAGCAGCCGATCAATAAGCGCGTGGCCGTCGTGCTGCGCGAGATGCGACAGCTGGCGAGCCGCGTGCACGGCGAGAGCCACACGCACGAGACGACGCAGCACCTGCACATCGTGTCCGCCAACTCGTTCCCGACGGCGGCGGGGCTCGCGTCGTCCGCGGCGGGGTACGCGTGCCTCGTGGCGGCGCTGGCCGAGTTCTACGGCATCTCGAGGTCGGATGAGGAGTTCCCCGGCCAGTTGTCGGCTATCGCGCGTCAGGGCTCAGGATCGGCCTGTAGAAGTCTGGACGGGGGCTTCGTGGCCTGGCAGAAGGGGGCGCGGCCCGACGGACAGGACTCCATCGCTGTGCAGGTCGCGGACGAGCAACACTGGCCCGGGTTGTGTGCCGTGGTGTGCGTCGTGAACGACGCGCAGAAGGACACGAGCAGCACGACCGGCATGCAGACGACCAAGGCCACGAGTCCGCTGCTGACCTACCGCGCCAAGCGCTTGGTGCCGGAGCGGATGAAGACCATGGAGAAGGCGATCTTGGCGAGGGACTTTGAGGCGTTCGGCGCGCTCACGATGCAGGACAGCAACCAGTTCCACGCAACGTGCCTCGACACAACGCCGCCGATCTTCTACCTGAACGACGTGTCTCGTCAGATCATCGGCCTCGTGCACCGCTACAACGAGCAGGCTGGTCGCGTGCAAGCTGCGTACACGTTCGACGCCGGTCCGAACGCGGTGCTCTTTGTCGAGGAGCAGCACGTGCAGGAGGTTGTGTCACTTGTGCACCATTGCTTCCCTACGGCATCGGAGATGACCATGAAGTCATCGATGCTCGTCGACCGCACGCTGTCGGAAGCGCTTCGTTCGAGGATGGAGGCTACGCCCGAGAGCGGCAAGGCGTTCAAGCTCCCTCACATCCCCGGCAGTGTGAAGATGATGTATGTGTCGCGCGTTGGCGGTGGCACACGCGTGTTGTCCTCGGACGAGGCGCTTGTCGACTCTGTCACCGGGGAACCGCTGCCGTACTACAATGAAACCTCAACCGAGGCCGGAATCCGTGGCTGTCCTCTCTTCAAGCCCAGCTTCTGGCTGCCGGAAGAACCGGTACTGCGCTATTTGGCCACCGCCGTCGCCGCCGCCGCAATGACGAGCGCCGTGCTGCTGCGCAAGTAAAGGCAGCTACTACAATTCAAGCAAGTACAGTCAAAGAGCCTGAAGACGCAGGCGTAGAAGGTTATCATGCCGACTCTAGCAATACAGTTGCTTTTTGTTACGTGGATTCGCTCTTGAGTCCGAGCTGTCTCTGCACCATGTCCACGAGCTCGTCGTCCGTCAAACTGGCGGCTTCGGCCCATGGCGGTGGCCGCAGCTTCACCTGTCGCATGCTCTGCATGATGGCCAGGCGCTTGTCCTCCTGCAGACCGGCGTCCTCCTGCTGCGTGGACGCGTCTTCTGCCTCCGTCTCGCTTTGCGGACGTTCTTCAGCGTCCTCTTCACGGTCGCTGTTGTCTTTAAAGCTCGGAGACGTCTCGGGGGCCTCGTCCTCGCTGTTGCAAGGGGACGAAGGCAGCAGAGCGTAGCTCTCGAAGCCTCCGACCGCGGCGCTCTCCTCGTCCTCGCTCTCGCTGCCAGCGGATTCCGCGTCGCCTGGTTGTTGAGGAGGCGCGGGGGCTTCTGCGGGCGGGCGGGTCTGCGCTAGGACGGCCGCGTACTCGGCCTCGAGCGCCGCGAGCGGGTCCATGTCGGCAAATTGAGTTTTGGTGTGCGGTACATCACGCTTGGCCCTAGCGCCGTTTGAAGATCGCGTGACGAATAGTCCGACAAGGCGCATGCGGTGTAACACAGCGAGCTTGTCGCGCTTCCGCCGACGCGTACCGAGATCTCGGACCTTTGTGTTGAGTGTTCCCCACATTGGCCGCTCTTCTGGGTGTGCTGCGCTGATCAGCTTCGTTTTTTTTAACGGCAAAGCGCGGCCTCAAAAGATGTGGCGACTACGGCCTATAGGAATGCATCAACGGAAATCCTCCCTGTGGCTCAGGATCCCAGTCGCCCGGTGAAGTTACTAGAGCGTACGGTTCCACGATGGCAGCGGCTCTGGCTGCACGACATTCTTGCACCACCATCGTAATTTGTCCCCCGCCGCTTCGGCCTGGCGGGGGACTGTTCAACAGCGTCAAGATGCAATCTACGCAAACGGCAACACAGCCAAAGCGCACTCCGCGCTTAATAGATTAACGCTTCAAGGCAGCTGCTGCAGCAGCGGATGGGCGAGCAGCTCGGCCGTCGTGAGGCGCTTGGCCGGGTCGCGCTGCAGCAGCGCCGACACCAGCTCGCACGCCTCCTCCGAGATGAACGATGACATCTTCCACGCGCGCACCACGCGGCGCACGCCGAACTGCAGGAAGCCCGCGAAGTCGTTCTCGCTCTCGGACGCGCGGTACACAAGCGGCGAGCCCGTGAGCATGATGAAGAGTACGATGCCCAGCGACCACATGTCGGCGCGCACGGGCGAGTAGGCCTTGCCCGCCACGACCTCGGGCGCCATGTAGTAGGCCTTGCCCACCACCTCGTTCTCGCACGTGCGCTCGGCGTCCGTGGCGAGCCCGAAGTCTGAGATCTTGCACACGCCGTCGCGCAGCAGCACGTTCTCGAGCGACACGTCTCGGTGCGCGATGCCGTGCGTGTGCAGGAAGTGCAGGCCGCGCGCCACCTGT
>JAGDFM010000144.1:0-89049 GCA_019155715.1 Phytophthora pseudosyringae | reverse complement strand
ACGCGTGCGCTGCCACGGAAGGGTGCACGGCGTACACGTACATTAACAGCAACCCGGGCCAGCCGGCGTGCTACCTGAAGAGCGGCAGCAACGCCTCGCAGCCCTTGGTCGGTGCTGTCTCGGGGCGACTCAACTAAAGTGTTTGTGTGTAGTTCGTTTTGCTCACACTGCAAAATATGACAAGTTGGTTGCAAAATACGAAAAGTGATTATAGCGAAGATACCCCCCACCTCACTCTTCCCTTACCCTGCTCACACACAAGCACGAATAAAAGACGCGAGGGTGGCAATGAGCGACGATCCTCCACTGACACAGCTGTGGTGGAGCCAGCTTATTGATCCTCTTTGTACGCGTGGTAGTCGATGGGACTCGTCCAGAGCAATCCCAGTTCGGTCGGCGGACTTTCTCGGGGATTCCCTTGTGTCGATGCCGCACGCAGTGTGGTGAACGACAAACCGATAGAAGGATGGGGCAACAAACTCCTCGAACGCCTGGGAAGCTACGAGGACGAGTCACGACTGCTGGTAAAACTTGCGGATACTGGGCGCGCCGTTCAGCTTCTTGAGTGGGGGATCGATACGACCCTCGATATCATCAACGACAGCAACCCTACACGTGGCGGAAACACCTCGAGCAGGAACGTGCACAACGAGTAGCATGTTTTGAACAGTTATTGACGCGCGCCGGAGATCTCATAAGCGAGATGGGGGATGCAGACCAGCAGCTAGAACTCCTTACTTTGATGAAGCATGGCGTGGACAACTTTGGATTGATCTTAATCCCCTGCGACCTGGATGTCATCTCAGCTATATTTGATGCGTTAGTACGACGAGCTGGTGTGATAACGGGAGTGTTGCCGACGTGGTTTGTTGCTTCACCGCCTGATAACGCGCGGAAATCACGTGTATATGGCGGCGAGGAGTCCTGTTTGAGACAGATGGCAGTCTGGCCCCCCCTGCATCATCCGAATGTGCGAAAGCTCTATGGAGCGTGCCATGTTGGCGCTTCGTTCGTATTACACGAAGCGGACCAACCGGGGCCATCTACATGGTCATTTTTCCGCAATTGCGCTCTTGGTCTAGATTATTTGCACCGACGTGGCATTGTTCATGAAGACTTGAGTGGTGATAGGCTCCGTTTTATTGGAACTGCGAAGCGAGGGGCTTTGGCCGGCTTGGGCTTGGTATACATCGATGGAGAGGATGCTGTCGAAGTGAGACGTCAACGGGAGGCAGCGGATGCAACAGCCTTCGGCATGGCAATTTATAACGCCCTTGCTCGTGTTCGTCGAAATATAGTCACAACTGGGCAATGACCTCGCACTTGACCAACCTGATTTTCTAAACGAAAACGAATGGAATCTCCTGCGGCATCTATTCGATAGCGATGTTCTCCACGAATTGAGGTGGTGTGAGGTTGCCGAGAGGATGCAGCAACTTGAAAAGGAGCAGAATAGGCAAGATCACCGAGACCAACAATATTATGAGGGCGATGATTTGGCGCAGTTGCAATTTCCTGTGGAAGACATTGGGTCGTACATATTTCAGATTTCGGCCAGGACGATTTCTGACGTTTTAAAAGAAACAGATGACCTGTGCGATTCGGTGGAGGAGTTTGCCCGGGTAAACCGCTGCGTGTACGCTCGATTACTCGAACTGTATCAACAACTTGTGGCGTATCCCAACCCTTTGCCTGCGAGACTTGTGGACGACTATGCTATGCTAGTTTGGGATTTCTATCGAAAACTGGAAAAGGGATGCGATGTTTTCGCCTGTGCAACAACATTGAGCTATTCTCGCACGATCGCGAACCAAAATCACAGCTTGCAGCAGGATATTGATACATTGATCGGTAGCTATTCAGGTATACTCCAGTCTTCACCAGAACACCGATGGGAAACGTTATGGAAAAATCAAAATAGTGAGCAGACGCCATTGACAAGAACTGTCACAGATAATTTCGGTGGTACGGAAACTGAAAATGCCGACGAAGACAGTGATACTTCTTCCACTACGGACCGACCAATATGGTTCATTCCAGCGCAAGAAGTTCGCCGCCAATGCGAGATAAATAGCGGGTCTTATGGCTCTGTGTACAGCGCCAAATGGCTGGGCACAAATGTTGCCATCAAGCAAGTGACCACGGACCAAACCAAAACGATGAACCGGAAACAATTTTTGCAGGAAGCTAATTTGTGGTTCATGCTCACTCATGAAAATCTACTTGAGCTGTATGGCGCAAATGACATGGAGCGACCTTTTTTCGTATGTGAGCATGCAATTGGTGGCACATTACCCGAGTTCCTGAATTCCGTAAAAGGTTAAAAACTATGGGAATGCTTACAGCAAGCTGCTTTGGGTTTGGAAAACCTTCACAACCAGGGGATTATTCACGGAGTTCTCAAAGGGAACAACATTCTTGTTTGGATGGCACACGTGACTGACATTGATAGTGCAGCTACGAAAGTAGCAGACTTCGGCTTAAGTACCATGGCAAACTGTGCTTCCCCCTTTGCCAAGCATACTGAGCTGGGTGCTATTCGTTGGAAAGCACCCGAGTGTTTGGTAGGCGAGCCGCCAAGTTATGCTTCAGACATTTATTCATTTGGCATGTGCATACTTGAAGCGGCTACTGGGAGTTATCCCTGGGGAAAGAATACAACCGACGATACTGTTCGCATGAAAGTGACTCAAGAAAAGTCAATCCCAGTATGTCCGCCAGAAATTAGCGAGGCTCGGTGGGAGAAGCTGATTGCTCGTATGTGTTGCTTTGATCTTGCGAAACGAATTAATGCGAGCGCGGTCGTCAATATTTTGTGCAATGGCGCGTTTGATGATAAAGTTTACACGCGCAAGGCAACAAAACCGATGATTTCCCTCGTACAGAAAGTGATCCACAAAAACTTCGAGAGAATGCTGCGTATCTTGATATACATGATTCGCCAAAAGCAGCTCGTCAAGATTCCACTCGGGGCCGTAGGGATAGTAGATGGCGACGAGGCAACCGCCTCCCCTACGTGAACAAGACCCCCGATCGCCTGGGTGACTACTTGGTGGCATTGCGCAATGACTTCGTGGAGACGAACCGCGCATGTCGTCGCGGACTGAAGCTGCGTTGGGAGCTGAACGCTTACGAGAAGGAGACGCGCGCGCTGATTAAGCTGGCGTCAACCGGGCGCGTTGTGGACATTCTGCTGCGCTTCGGTCGTGTGGTGGAGTCGTACATAGAAGTGCTGGGCATCGAGATGACGGAGGAGATCCGACAATGGAGAGAGCAATTGGACTTGGAGCGTCAAGAGCGCTTGAGGTTGGTTCGAGACGTTCTGGATGATGAGAAACGGACGGTGGAAGCCATGGCGACGAGATGCAGCAAATGGAGCTGCTGACGCTGCTGAAACATGATGTCATGAGGTACGAGGAGCTCCTCACACCAGACGAGCTGAACATCATGTCCGACGTGTACGATCAGGTAGTCAATTGGTCGGAGGTTGTGCTGGTTGGAGATCCGCCGAGTTGGTTCTTATCGCCGAGTGACGTGCAGTATGAGCAGGGGGACATCTGCTACTTGGACGCTGTTCGAGTCAGCAAGTGTGAGACTGGAGACGTCGTGAGAGCTTATGGAGGGGGTCATCAATGCTGGGAAGACGAAGAGGAGGCGTGTCTGCGCCAGGCTACGGTGTGGGCAGACCTGAATCACCCTTATGTGGCCAAGATGCTGGGTGCATGTCATATTGGTAAGGAACCGTTCGTCGTGCACGAACTGGCGGAGCCTCTCGTCTCGAACCGAACAAATGCGCAGTCGTGGGAATCCGTACTTGGCTGGGCTCTTGGACTGCAGTACCTTCATGAACGCCAGCTTGGATTCAAGAACTTTGATGATATCCGACTGTTAGCTCGCCACCAGGTCACTTCTAGTGGGGTGCTGAGTGGATTGGGCCTTGTGCCTGTCAAAAGGAAAGTCTCGGCCTCGTTGCAGCGAGGTGGCACGGAGAACGATGAAGACGACTTGCATGAACTCTACGCGCCCACATGGAGCGTACCGAACGATATATTTGCCTTTGGACTGGCCATCTACAACACTCGTCAGTGGGGTTCCATGTTCAGTGATGAAAAGGTGCTCGTGCTGCCACCAGACCGTCCACAGTTCTTGAACGAGGACGAATGGGACTTGGTTGAACGAATGTGTGGGAGGAACCCCGAGTGGCGAGTCAGCATGAATTACGTCGTACATCAACTTAGAGTGTTCGTCAAGGCCGCAGAGCTATTGGAAATATACAAGAAGCCGGCAGTGGACCTGAGTGTGGGCATGCACCAGGAAGAAGATCTGAGTGGTTCGAGCGCAGGCAGAACGTACAAACGTGTCGACGACTTCATTGTGCGTACAATGAATGAAACGGTTGCGCTCGCAATGCCTCGCCTAGAGAGAATGTGCGATGATATGCCAGAGGCTAGTAAAACCCTGCTCCAGCACGTGGTCGAACGCTTAACCGGTGTCCGTGCACAGCTCCAGACACGCGAAAATGCCAACGATTCCACCGCTGTTATGGAAGGCTTTGTGGACATTTTGGATCTCTTCTACGAAATGCTTACGCAGCGTAATCTCGGACAACTACTGTCGAGCAGTTGTGCGATCGCGAGCTTTTGCGCATCGCGTGTCGCGATGCAGAATGTTTCTGTCTTCCACCACGAAATTGATCGCCTTCTGTCCCGCGCTGATCTACGGGATGCCCGCGAAGACACCACTGAATCCATTGACAGTGCTCCTGACTGGCAGATCAAAGCCAACAAGATACGCCGCGAGCAGCTTCGCGCCTTTCAAGCACGCCTCCTAAACACGGAAGAACTGAAGCAGCAGCTGAGTGACCCCAAAGACAGACTGGAGGCGCAAATGCTCCTTCAGTTTGAGTTGCATAAGCGCCGAAGCTCCTATCCTAACTCTGTTTTGGAAGCTATCGCACAGGCTCTCAAGGTGCTGAAGTAAAAAAAGTGATGGTGCTGACTTCCCTAAATGGTTCATTCCTCCATACGAGATTGTGGAAGACAGGTACCCCATTGCCCAAGGCCGCTATAGTGAGTTGTATTACGGCAAATAGTTCGATACAGACGTCGTGTTAAAGATCCCGACAAGCAGCAGTGGCTCGAGTGAAGAAGATGTAATGGAGTTGTTTCGACGTGAGGCGGACCACTGGTTTATGCTAAACCATCAGAACGTAGTTCGCCTCTACGGAGCATGCCATGTCGGGACGCTGTTCTTCGTCTGTGAGCTAGCCCAACCGATATCGCTTAAGGCTCATGTGGAGTCACTTGCACATGCAAAGCCTGGCTACCACTATGAAGAGCATGGAGGCGATCAGACCGATACCATGGGATGTCTGGTTCAGATGGGACTTGGATTGAAATACACCCACGAGCGTGGCATCGTCCACTGCGACCTGAAAGGGAACAACTTCATGGTAGGCACAGACGGCAAGACCATCAAACTGGGAGACTTCGGCGAGAGTGTCCTGAAGCGTTCAGCAACAGGCAGACGCGCTGCCCACGCCAACGTCGGTGCGGTGCGCTGGAAAGCCCCTGAGTACTTAATGGGTGAAGACCCCACTGTGATGTCGGACATCTACGAATTCGGGATGTGTATCTTGGAGCTTTTCAGCGGAAATATTCCGTGGGGTAAAATAGACAACCTTGTCGTCGAGTACCACGTGACCAAGCGGAAAACACTCCCGCCTCGCCCCAAAAAGCTTACCGATTTCCAGTGGAGCTTGATTCAGCACATGTGCTGCTACGACCCCAGCAAGCGAATCAGTCTCGATGCCGTCGTGGACATGCTGCATACCTTCCGGTTTGGGTAAGTGCACAACACAGAATAACGAGTTGAGTGGCTCATCTCAAATGTGCAGTTAGTTAGCTGACTAGGCTAGTATGGTACCGCTAGGTACACGGCTCCTAGGTGATATCCAGGAAAACTTGTGTCGTCGACGTTGTTTCCTTCGGGCGTCAAACTAGCAGTGTTCGCGATGAACTGACACTGCACAACCCCAAGGTTCGCTTCTTCTAGTGACCCGATCTGCTTCCACAGCTTGGTCTTGCTCGAGGATGCGCCAGTCGGGTCGATATCCGGGAGTTGGAGATCGTCACACGATAGTCTCAACTCGTGTTTGTGAGCCTTCCCCGCTCCTGAAAAACAAACCTGCGCTTTCGCTGACGCATGGCTCTGAATAAAATCTGTGCCCACTGTCTTGTCGACCCTGTGCAAACGATAGCGATAGTATCGCTGCGTTCGGCTTTCCATGGCCTTTCGGCTTTCCTGGTCCACCATGAACTCGAGTTCCACGAGATCGGTTTGCTCGTTTTGTGTGGGTTCATCGTTATTATCCAGCTCCACAATCAGCACCTTCTTGTTTGCTGTCGCCTTCCCGTCCGCGGAGTCTGAGAACGCCAGCTTGACGAACGTGGGCGAAAGGGTCTCAAATTCTTTCCCATCCTCTCCATTGTTTTCGTCTTCTTCGACTGAGGTGTCGTTCGCTGCTGGATTCCCACCTTCGAGGAGTTCTTCGACGCCATCCATCTGGTACAACTCGGCCAACGCCTTCAAGTCGTCCACTCGGCTGAAGTTTTCGCTGCGCTCGTCAAATTCTCGCGCAAGCTCCTTGAACCGTGGACGGAACGTACGCAAAATGCGATCCCGCAAGTAAGGCACAGCCTCCATGACAAGACCGTTCTTGCCTAGCACGGAAGCGCTGCCAACTTGCACCATCGCTAGTTCATCCAAGTATCGCTGGACGTCAGCGAGTAGAGGAAGCTGGTCCACCAAGAGCTCATTCAGGTACTTGCGAATGCGTAGAAGCTGATCCTTCCGGTACTGCGTCACCTCGTAGTGCTCGCGGGCCGACTTGGTGCATAGCAAATAGTAGATGGCCAGCCAAACCTGCGCTTCCGTCGTCGTGAGTGCCAGCAGGTCGCTCGGCTCCACGACGACCCATTTCTGGTCGACAAACTTCTTCCACTTGACTTCCGTTCTCGGTCCCTGGTTATCTCCGTCATTCTTCACTTTGACAACTGCCTTGTGCGTCCACGGTGGGTTCTCAACAAGCGGCACGAGCGTGAGAAGCGCGTCGTGCTTATCCAGAAGACGCGATACAACACTCAGCGGGAGCACGTGAAGCCTCTCGGCCACGTAGCGTAGTATGGTGACCGTCTGCACAGCAACGCGGAATTCAATCTCCATTCGCTGACGTTCGAGCTCTTGTCGAGGACTTTGAGCTTGCACCATTTGCACGAGCTCCGACCCCGTCTTGTGGAAGCTTGTGGCCTGCGCAATGCGTTCACGAGGGAGGCCGACGAGCCACGAAAGCTTCCGTATGCAGAAGTCGACGAGCTCCAGCAGCAGGTCGTCCGCCAGACTCTCCACGACGTGCTCATGGAAAAACGCGACCTCCAGCAGGTTCGTCAACGTCGCCTCATGGTACACGACAAAGTAGAGTCGCAAGGACGCCGCGTCCTTATCTTGGCACCGTAGCAGCGGCAAGACGTTCGCCTTCCAGAGCTCCAGCGACAGCAAATTGCTCACGAGGAGTGGGAACTTGTCGAAGGTCAGCAAACTCTCCACCACAAAGTTGTCTTGCTTGCGTTGAGCGGACTGATGGGCCTGCAGGTTGAGCTTCTCCATTGCATGGTGATGCTCCAGCCACTGAGTGGATCTTCCGATCTGCTCAGGCGTTTGGTCTTCTAGCCGCTCCACGATCTGTTCGGCCTCCGTAGGCAACACCAGGTACTGCGCTCCGAACACGTCACTTAGAACAACAAAAGGTAGCATGGATATTAACACCAGCTACACTGCAGTGCGGTCCATGAAAGCCAAAGCTACGCACCTCATCGTTCAATATTCGTGCTTTACTTTCCTTCGCGTCTCGAATCGAAAAGTGATAGTGCGTCTGTTCATGTAGATTCTGGAAGATCTTCGCTGTGAATAGTCGACGGTAGGGCGACACTTCACCCTAACAGCTATGGATGAAGAGCAGCAGCTAGCGTTCTTCTTGGAATGGGATGACCCGCAGTCAGGTCTCAAGAAGGGCTACATCATGCACTACCACGGAGACAACACCGTCGAACTCGTACGTGAACGTTCAGCTGTCGATGATGTAGATACTTGGAGGGGAATTTGTTGATGATCACAACAAACGACGTTGCCAGGTGGAGCGGAAGACGAGAAAAATCTTCTTGAAGCGTATCCGGATCCCCACAGTCAACCTCGATGATCTCTACGTCGGAGGATCTGTCACTGTGTAAGCCTGGAACTTGAATTGTACTCATAGCTGTGCCTCATTTTGCCAGGCGTTTTTTTTTTTCGTGATGTAGGTACTCTCGACAGCTCACGATCATGGAGTCGGCCAACGAGTTCACACAGAAGATGCTGCAGCAGCGAGAAGACAAAGCTCTCTTCGTCATTACACCAAATGGATACGCGCAGATGGGACGGATCGTCCAGCTCATCGAGCAGAGCGGCGTATCTGTGCGCGATCTGCGAATGGTGCAGCTGCAGAAGTCTCATCTTGCAACGCTACAGACGGCAGGAGCTATCACGGACAGCAACCACCAACAATTACTGCTCAGAGATGTGTCAGTACTGGTGGAAGTCAGACTTTCAAGTGCAGGGGCGATCGAGGATGCAAAAATGACACTAGCTTCTGCAGGAGTTGATGACGCAGTGCTTGTCGCCCCACATGGGCTGGAAACGTTTAGTCCTGGAAGGACTGTGGACGATATCTTCCCGACCACTGCTGTTCTGGACAATTGCACTTTGTGCCTCATCCGCCCGAGGATTGTTCGAGAGGCTCGCGTAGGCGAGATCCTGGATGCCATCGTTGCAGCGGGTTTTGAGTTGTCTGCACTGAAGCTCGTGCACTTGCAGATGAACGAAGCCGATGAGCTCTTTCAGATCTACAAGGGCGTCGTTCGTCAGTACCATGTACGTTTTCTCTTCTATAGGTTGAACGGCAAGTATCACTGCCGCTGACGAATTATTGTGCCTCACGACAGGAAATACTGAAGTACATGTGCTCGTCACCGTGCCTAGCTCTCGAAGTTCGTGGTGAGGACGTGGCGCGCCGATTCCGCGAGCTTTGCGGCCCATTTGACGTCCAAGTCGCGAAAACGTTGCGACCTGACAGTCTTCGTGCCAAGTTCGGCCGCTCCACTATCTACAACGCACTCCACTGTACCGACTGCCCAGAGGACGGAGTCCTCGAGTGTCAGTTCATCTTCAGGTCGCTCTCTTCGTAGTCACCTCTCCAACCACGATACAGCACGGATAAACGATGATGAACTGCAATCATAGTCAAAAGATCAATCGATTCAGTCTCTAGGGTTCTCTCGGTAAAGGACTAACCACAGCCCGACTCAGTAGACTGGTAGGCGAACTCGACAACCTTCCCATCCTTCGTACGGCGGAAGCGAGTTTCAACGGGATCGAAGCCCTGCTCCTTCGAGTCGTACACTGCCCAGTGCGGCGTGGGGGCCGTGTAGTCCTCGGCTGTGAACGGGGTGCCATCGTCGTAGTACTTGGCAACGAGCTCGTGGAACCGCTCGTAGTCGATCCAAGTGTGCCACACACCGTCGCGACAGAACTTCTTCTTCGCAATGAGCACGCAGTTCGAGTGCGAGTGCTCCGATGCCAGTGCGTAGTCGCCGCTCACACGGTCGCAGAGCGCCGAGCAGAAGCCACGCACTTCCTCATGCCACGGCACGTTCTTCATAGTCAAATCGGAGCCATCCGACTTTCCGCAGTATGTCACGGCCTTCACCTCTATGAAGTCAGGCTGGCCGATGTTGATAAGCTCCGCGTAGTTGTCCAGCTCGTCCATGTTATAGGACTTGACGAGCGTTAACCGGTACACCGTACGCTGGCCCTTGTGCTTGAGTTCTTCCAGACAGGCGAGGAACCGCTCCCAGAAGTCCTTGAACAGCGGGCGGTCGACAGCACGCAGCGACTCCTTGGTAGCAGCGTCCACGCTGACATACAGTTGCGTAATTGGGTCAAGAGCGGCGATCTTCTCCGGGAACTGGGCGTTGGTGACCAGGAAGGACGAAATGTGACGGTTGTGGAGCTGCTTGCAGAACTCGTTAATCTGCGGGTACATAATGGCTTCGCCCACAAGTGACAACGCGCAGTGGCGCACCGTGAAGGCCTCATCCCAACGCGCAGGAATCAGTCCAGGGAGGCCCTTCAGCTCCTTGATCATGCTCTGGTGGCGCTCGATCGAACCCTTGACGAGGGTCTCGGCGTCATCCGTCTTCCAGCGCCACACACGACCAACCGGGTTCTTGTGGTGACGCCAGCAGAAGACGCACTTGTTGGCACAGGCCAGACTCGGCGTCGTCTCCATGCACTGGTAGCTCGTAATTCCGTAGAACGCATGCTTGTAGCAGCCACCACGCCCACGCAGTTGGTGCTTCGTCCAACGGCACAGCTTCACAGCACTATGCGTACCGATAATCTTGTAGCCTTCCTTCGTGAGAGCCTTGCGCTGCATCGGGGTAACCATCTCGCGGGACTTGCTGGCAGCTTCCGACTCCTTCATCGACTTGCCAATGTCCTCCACATCCACCATGCCGCTGTCATCGTTAGCGTCCTGCTTGCTCTGCTCTTCATCGTCCGAGAAGTCGTCCACCAAGAACTGGTCGTTCATGAGATCCTCGTCGTTCAGCTCCACCGCCTCGCCATTCGCCGCAGCCACCTCGGCCTTCTTGGCTCGCTTCTGACGACGGAACTCGTTCTGGGACAGCCACTCCTTCTTGCCAGCCTTGTCGGCCTTCACCGGGCTGCCATTCTTCTTCAGCGCAGCCACCGCCTGCTCGGAGCTGTACTCGCACATGGCAGCGACCAGGTTGTCCATCCATACATCGAACTGCTGGAACTGGTCCACGTTGTCGTCACCCAGACCCAGCGCCACTAGGGACGGGGAGCCGAGGTCGGCCAGGTCCCGGTCCAGGTTCTTGGCCGCTGTGCCGTAGTCCTCGTCGTACTCGGCGTTGCCCAGTCCGAAGACCGCGTGCTGCACGCCGCTGAGCCAGCTTTTGGACACTCGGAAGTCCTGCGTCATGTCCGTGATCCAGTGGCAGAAGACCTTGGCATCCTCGGGCGGCTGGCCGTGCGTCCACGTGGACAGGACGGCCACCACGATGGCCTCCTGCTCCAGGTTGTCCTGATCGTAGTCCTTCATGCTCACGACGCTCGTTTGGAAGTGGAAGCCGGCGATGTTGAGCGCGAAGAGCGTCTTCTCCAGCGTCTCGGCCATCGTCTTGGACGCACCCGTCTGCGTGCCGTACACGATGCGCACGGTCATGGGCTTGGGCTCGTCGGGTGTGTCCTTCTGCTGTTGCTGCTTGCGCGTGCTCGTCTGAGCCTTGCGCTTGAGCGCCAACGCGGCTGCATCGACACTGGGAAGCGTGCGAGGGTGCGTCTGCAGGTAGAGCAGCACGCCCACCGCTACGAGCAGCAGGCTCACACCTGCACCGGCCGAAGGAGACAGCATCTTCTAGCGCCGGCTCAATTAGCAAAGTGAGCTGCTCACCACCCGAACGGGTTTAACAGAATCAGATCTGATGTCATCGCATCAGATATTCTGATCAGATCTGAATTGGGGCGATTAAACCCTAGTGTAGAAACGTTGGGTTTTTCCCTCGTGCGAGTGACCACAATACTTAATTTAGCTGGACATTTGTACAAAAGTCTGACGCGCTAGCCAGCTTCTATATCTGAAGTGCTAAACACTTTCTAGAATCTACGGCTGTGCTGCCGGCTGTGCTCTCCCCCTCACACAACCGTCCAGCAGTAAGCGCTTCCAAGAGACCTCAAGAGACAATGGCCACCAAGGGAACGTCGCTGTGGCGCATGGCGGGCGTGTCGTACCTGCAGTACGTGAACAAGTCGGCGGGCGTGCTGCGCGCGGCCCTCAAGGAGCCCGTCAAGAGCACCGTGAACGCCCGCTCCAACGTGGAGTTCGCCGGCTTCAAGTGGGCCAACGGCGAGCGCGGCGAGCGCGTGGACATCGACTCGATCAAGACGATCGCCGAGGCGTTCAAGAAGGCGTAAGCGGCTGCTGTCCATAGCAGTTGAGGACGTCAGCCCCAAGATTTCCAACAAGAAAAAAAAACACAAAGCGTCGTTGGAGTGTAAGGGGGCAGAGCTACTGGGGGGCAGGAGGGCGGCTTCGCTCTGTAGATCGTTCGTAGCGTATTCCTTCTCCCCCTGCTCTTCTCCTTGTTACTTTGACGGATAACTAAATGCTTTCCAAGGCTCTTTGTGGCTCGATAAGCTTCGGACGTCCCCATGCTGTTGGCTTGCGTTCGTGTTGTTGGTGCGGTGAAACAAGGTGAAGTGGACATGTATTTGGATTTAACTTAGGCAGTCGTGCAGATACATAGAGGGAGGGCGCGACGGGGAATGCAGACGAAGGCGAGCTGAGCACGGTTCTGTGACGGACGACGCAATGCACGGACAAGGACGGCTTGGGTTTGAGGCTCCACACGGTCTGCAACGTTGGCAGTAGCAAGCAAGGCACTTTCGCGAGTTAATGCGGATACCCTTCCCCGTTCGTCACGCGGAGATAGGACGCTCGCGCATACTTGTGGCGTCGGTACGAGTCCTTGGCGTACTGATATCCTAGCACCGGTGGCAGCACGACAACGGCAACCCCAGCACCCGCGACGGCCACTACAGCTGCTACTCCTACGATCGCTGTCTTGGTGACTACGCGCATGGGCGCCCAGCAGCCGTACTTTCGGCTCTTGGAGCGCAGGAAGCTCAGCGGCAGACACAGTGTTTCGTCGTGGTTGCTCCATGGACGCAGGCACGACCAGCAAAACTCTTGGTCGCACTGGAAGCACTTCATGTGCGAGCAGCCACCTTGCTTTTCGATGACAGCTTTGCAGCTGGGACACCCTCGCACGTTGTGCCGCTTCTTCCAGTGCCCGAAACGCCTCTCCACGCGACGACAAGTCGGGATCTTGTGGAAGTCGCCGCCGCAGCGCATGCACGACTCCGTCCTGCATGCCTGGCACTTGACTCTCCGTGCCGTCGAGTTGAGCGGCTCATCCAGGACGGCGCAGCAACCAGCGCGCGGACAGAAGCGGATGCCCACCTTCTGGTTCTTGAGGAACTTCTTGTACTTGGCGAACGTGTCAGGCGACACCAAGGCTTCAATGAGCTCCTCGGACAATGGGCGGATGCACTGCGGCGCTGGGCACACCATCTTCTTCTGCGAGACCTCGCCTTCCAGCACCTTGTACTCGATGTACCAGCGCGTGCAGCTGGCGCAGAAAGACCCGCAGCACGAAACACACACGTGGGCCTGCAGAGCATCCAGCTTGTCGAAGCAGATCTGGCACTCGCGTCGTCGGGTCGTGTCGAACACGTCGTTTGAGCCCACGGCCGAGACGTTGCCCCCCGCGGCAGCAGCAGGAGTGGACGCGCTCATGACGGGGCCGCCCGCTCGCTCCGGTTCGTAGTCTCCTCGGTCGGAGTCGTGGCCTCCTCCGAGCAGCACACTGCTGGAGATGCTCGCTCGGAGCAGGGACGACGCGGCCGAGAAGGCCGCCACGCGAGTGTTGAGCTCGTCCAGCTGGGCGGTGTCGACTGTGGCTTCCTCTGCTTGGGCGAGGGCTCGGGCGAGCTGCTCCTCGGACTCTTCCAGCAGTCGGCGCAGCGAGGCCGTGGACGACTCGGAGGAGGAAAGGGACGACGCGGAAACGGAGGAGGAGGACGCCGGCCGGCGGCGGCTCGAGCGAGAGTGCGGTCGGGAGGCTGGGCGCAGCTGCTCCTGGAAGAGCTCGGCCATGGCGCTCTCGTGCAGCAGTCGGATGGGACGCGCGCCTCGCGGACTGGGCAGTGACGGCTGGAGCTGCTCGTCCTCGAGCTTGGAGAGGCTCGAGCGCTCCGCCTTGACGCGGCGCAGGTGCGAGTTGCCGCAGAAGGTTCGGCGGCGCATCGCGATCTCCATTGCTACGGGCGGTGCGCTCTCTAGCGGCTGCTGGACGGCGGAAGAGCGAGTGTGGCTTGCTTGCTTGCCGCGCAGTGGCGAGATTCCGGTCTGAGCTGCGCACAGCAAAGTGGCACGAGTGAGGCAAGTTTGCTGCACACTTGACCTGAGTTTTCTTCACGAGGTGCGACGTTCCATGGATCCAAGTTCACTTTCTGTTTTTTGAGTCGCCGCCGCCAAAGTATTGGCACGCGACGTTTCAACCTCCAGCAGGCTTGGACACTGTATGGGTCTGGGTTGAAGCTGCGGAATAGGCGTGGATTTTGTGGATAGCGGTGCTGATCAGAACTGTGGTCACTACGCATTCATCATCGATCTGCAGCGGTGGCGATGGCTGTGGGGCCCTCGGGCTCCGCAGCTGCGGGCTCCGGCGCGGCTCCGGCTGCAGCGGAAGAGAGCTCCGGCGGCTCCGCCGCAGCGGCGGCGGCTTCGTCTGCGGAGATGCGGCGCCGAAGCAGCAGCAGCTTCACGGGCGGGTTGGTCGCCGCCGAGTCCGTTTTCTTGGGCGACGCCTTCTTGTCCGACGCAGCCGGCTTGGACGGCCGTCGGACTATTGCTTTGCGCGCGGTCTGCACAATTAATGCGGTGGTAATCAGATGCCGTTCATTGCAATATTTTGCAGCGTTACGTGGACGTACCGGAGACGTCAGAGACCCCAACTTGGCAGGGGAGTGCGCTGTTGTCACGCTGCCGCTGCGGGCAATGTGCTTGTTGTGCGGCGAGGCCAGAGCCTGATGTTCACCCTCGCCACCAGCACTACCGGTAGCGCTTCGCACCCTATAGTCGCAGAAACGAAAACAAGGAAGATACCATCCCCCTGCGGGTTGATCAGTCCGTACTAATACACTCCGACCAGTGCAAAACAGGAAGGCAGCAGAACGCACTTGTCAGCGGCCTTCTCAGCCTTCAGCGCCTGGGCCTCGCGCTTCTTCTTCTCTTGCTGCAAGCAGTTCAGACAGACACATATCCCGTCAGCAAATACAAGGTCGCCAACGCGCCGAACAACCAGATGCTTCTGATGCGTCAAGCTCACCTTCTCCACCATCTCTTCGAAGCTTGAGCTGGTACCATACACCTCAGGCCCGAAAAGCGCTTCCAACACCAACGCCGCACCTCGACGGTGGTAGACCGTCACACCATCGACGCGGGTTTCGAAACCCATCTCGTCCACAGCTGAACGCAGACTGAAGCCCAGTCCGAGGCCTAGAACACTGGGGCGCTTGCCCTTGACAGGGCCAAGCAGCTGCAAGCGGGCTTTGTTATCGAGCTTGACGACGCCGTTGTCCTGGCGAAAAACGAGCGGGTTCCCTGCCTCATCGAAACCCGGCGGCAGGTTTGTCTTGTAGCCGGCACCCCACACAATTGCTCCAGCGGTGGCGTACGCTTTGTCGGTGATCGCCTGCGAACCCTGTTGGTTCACTTGGAAAAGCCTCACTCTCACCTCCCGCCCGGACGTCACGCTCTTGAAAAGCCTTTTAGCGTCTTCGCGAAGTCCTGTGAAGGTGTTCACGCACCCAGACCGATCAACTCGACTCGCGTCGGCACCATCGGCCTCCGCTTCTTTCTTGGAGCCATAGTAACAGCGGATGGGAGATCGATGCAGGATCATAATGCTTTTCGGGTTGAAAATCGTCGACTTCGGAGATGAGGTATCACCGCTTGTACAAGTTAGCGACGTGCGCTTTACCTTTACACTGGTGTCACATTTCGTGACAGTGAGAGGAGAAACTGGCGCTATGGCTGTCACGGGCGCCCCAATGCTGGCCAGGTGAGGCAAGACTAATGCAGTCTCACATTCCTCTTTTGTCTTTTTGGGATCCGACGAAGATTGCTTTCTCAGACTTCCCGAACTTAGTGAAACCTTCCTGCAAGTAACAGCTTTGGAGTCCACGAATTTGTTCAAAAGAAGCCACGCCACCGAGAACGAGCTGTGTGATCCCCCTACGATGCAAACTTTGCGCTCGCCTGCAGGCTGTGCGAGGAGGTGTTCCTTCAGCTTTGCAAACCCGTCCTCTCGAAGACAGGAATCGGACGCAAACAACTTGGAGTGATAGGCGGGGTTGTCTAGTGAAGGCAACTCCTGTGTGCCTCCCGTTGCTAAGATAAGGTGTTCAGCGTAAAGTATTACGGTGCCGCCGGTACCATCAGTGCTCCGAGCTTCCACACGAATGAGACCATTCTCCAGAGCCTCGTACTTCGATGCAGTTGTATTCAGTAGAACTCTGCTGGTGTCTGGAGCCTTGTCGGCGATCTCATCAATCAGGCAAGTCCCGACATACCGCAGGAAGCGTCCAATTTCAGTGAGATTCCCAGGAGCAGTTCCGATCTCTTCTAGGAGCTTGGCGCTTTCGTGACCACGCGCTTTCTCCAAAAACGTATTCTTGATACGCTCTGGTGGGTCTAGATCCGGTTTCTCGTCGAGAACGCTGGCGAGCAGACTGCACGCAAACGTGTTCGAGTTGATGATGTATTCACCTAGATTGCCACCGCCAAAAGTGTTGGCATCGCCGGCATGGAGAACTGTGACGCCCAGTTGCTTGAATCCAAGTTGCGTCCTGAGATCGTTATCCTTTGCGGTACCAAGCTTTTCCGGGTTCAGCAACCGAGGTAGCAAACCTGCTCGCGCTGCTCGTACAAACACACCGATCCCGGCTGGGCCTCCGCCCACGATCACAGCCTTGTAAACCTCTTCGTTGATTGTCATGGAGTTCGTGTTGTAGAATTTCTTTCGGTGTGCAGTCAACTTGGTTGCCTTCTTGTGCTGGAATACAGACAACTGCTGTACCACCTTGTGCAACAAGGTCGACCAAGTCAATGTCAATGCATATACATAGAAATCTAAAAAAGTGCTACTGACAAACCAGCCATTACGCGTAGTACCTTGCTTTGCTGAGCCCTTATATAGATCACCTCGTCTTCCGTGTCATGGATGAAGGGTGTGGTGGCCGCAGAGGTGTAGAATAGCTTGCTCGTAACTGCGGGTCTGAGCCTAGCGGGGTGTGTAGAACTGACCGAACACTGGATATGCGGGCGCGAACACTGCGTGATACGGGCGTTTGCTCGGTCTTTGGTCGTTTTCTTGACGGCGTCTTGATCCCTGACATCCGCGAGCTGGGATAGCGACGATGCTGAATGACAAGTAACATGAACACCACTGAAGTGTTAGATTCAGGCAGAACAATTAATTCCACTTCGCGTACGATCCATACAACTTCTGATTCCAGTCGATTGGCCAGCTTTTCTCTTCGCGACGTATCCTGAACTTCAAAACTGGGCGTGCTCAAAATATGCTCTAACAGAAACAGAGACGGCAGATATTTATTAGCCGGCGCTGATACCAGACCGTAAACATCACGTGAACGCACCTGGTGTTGCTCGTGAACCTAGAATCGTTGGTGTGCCTTCAATGTCTCCCCAGGTCATCAGTGGACTTGCGTCCACACCCGGAGCAATGACCGGCGTCATCGGAACTAAGGAGTAGTCCTTCCGTGAAGACGTTGGGCCTCCTCCGATTTCGGGTCCAACAGGCTGCTATAGTTTTGCCAAAACAACGTATAGAATGTTGTTAGTTTTCCCGATTTGACTCAAAACTAACCGGGCAGATGAACGGCTTACTTGGATATCATCTGAAGAAAATCTGGAGTTAGCGTAGACTGTCTTTTTTTTAGACCTTGGCGGCAGTCTTGAGCATGACTTCGAACCGTTTTCGAGTAGTAGCCGGTCTCCAGAATCAGCTTTAACCTATTGTAATCGAAACATTGCGGCCGTCAGCAAAGTGCTGATGGGGGGAGTCAAAGGTCTTCGTACCTTACCTGGCAGATATCTCGCGTTGCTTCTAACGCGGGAGGGAACAGTAGGGGGTTTCTTGCACGATACTTCCACGTCTCAGGAGCACTTGGTCTGTCGTCCTTGGGGCCTAAACCATCAACAATGGTAAGGCAAAGTTGCACCTTCGTCGCGCAAACTGGCATCTAACCTTTCGGTGCGCAGGCTTCGTCTGCGATCTGCCGCTGCTCTTTCGAAATCCACTCTCCGTTCGCCAGCAAGTGCAGCTTCGGATCGCCCTTCTCCTTGTCGTCATCAAACGCCCAATGGTACCGTCGTTGATGGTCTTTCACTGCTTTTTCTTGCAGCTCATTGAAGGATTCGTTGTCCTCAGACGTATGTGTCGCCACAAAGCGGTTCAGCGTCGTAGCGGCCTCGCCATCAGCTTCAGTTTCTTCACTCTGTTCCATGTCATTAGCTGACTGTCCCACCGTTGGAGTAGGCTGGTCCCATCCTGAGCCGCTCGCAATGCTCCGCACTGACGTGTTTCCTCGAGTGGTCGGGTCAGTACGCAGCGTTGTGCCTGTCCATGGCAAACCTTCTTCTTCGTATCGCAACAACTGGCAAGGGATCAGTATAGACACATGTATTAGTGTCGCGGCAGACTGCGCTGGGCATTTGTGGGGAGGGGGAGAGCGCACCTCTGTCTGCTTCTTGAGCTTGGTCAGGTCTGGGAAGAAGTCCCGCTCGATGATCTGGCCTAGCGCCTCCACGTACTCCTCCTCCTCAAGCACCACCTTCTTGCTCATGTTGTGACCAGTGGTAATGAAATATTTACAAATCTAACTACAATAGACAGCAACAAAGGGACCATCACTCCTCATTGTTGCGCAACTTTAACTGTTCTAAGCTTATTCGGATTCGTACATGTCATCGTACACTGCGTGTGCTGCGGTAATGATATCAGCAAGGTCTTGAGGCATTGCTTGAGTCACGGCCGACGATGGAGCTGTGTCGTCCAATAGTATCTCGGGCGAAGCGGTGGACACGATGACTGCGTGCGGGATAACGCAGGACCACGATTCGCACGGTAGTTGCGAGTCCGCCGAACCTGGACGGCACGTACACGTAGCTAGACGAGGGTCGCCGTTCCTGTAGTGCACGTCGTCAGCTCCTGGCAATGACGGATTGCGCACTCGAAGTGTGTCCGTTGGAAGCGCGTGGCGCACCGTTCGAATCCGGAACTCGCTGTTTGAGCGAAGAAGCAGCAGCAATTTAGACGACGGGAGCTCGAGTTTCAGCTTCTCGATCACATAACGGTGCAGTCGAAACAACGAAGCTGATGGGTCACAGACGCCAACGAGTTGTTCGATGAGCTCATTCCTGTCAAAGTTTTGTGAACGACCTTCACTGGAAGCCCTTGTGTCAGCTTTACCACCGTCGCTCTCGTTGCTGTCGTGGGAGGTTTCCGAATGGCTCTTTCTGCTCGCTGCTTCAGTTTCACCACCTTTGCTTTCGTCGTTCGGAGAAACACGTCGTGAGCGAAATCTGCTGATGATATTCGAGCTTGCTTGGATGTTCTTGTTATCCTTTTTGCTCTGCTCTTTGCCGGTGGTCGCCGCTGGTTGTGTCTCGTCCTTTTCGTGGCTCTCTTCCATGATAGATGCACCCTTCTTTTCTGGTAGGCGTGGGAACTGTCGACGAAGAACTTTGATAGGAAGTGTCATGAACAGTTGCATCGAGTCCGTGTCGTGCTCAGGCAGAATAGCGTCCACTGGTATCGGGAGTGTTCTTGACAGTGATTCATCTGCAGGATCGTCCTGTGCTGTTACGCCACTCGGCAAGCTGTAAAATGAAGCGAAAGTGTTAGAACAATCGACAAACAGTGAAGGACAAACATTCAAGCTGGGCGTACTCGGGCTGAACAGCGGTGCGGTATGACTTCGTCTGAGAACGACTGAATGAAACCTGGTGGGAATACAGATCTCCCAGGCTGTTGAACTGGTAAATGCTCGCAGACGCAGAGTGTCCGTCCCGCAACGCGCAAAGGCCAGTTAAATGGGTATACTCCCCGCCATCCTCCATGCGCAAATCCAAGGTAGCATCGGACGCAACAAGCTGCTCGGTACTTGACCGCGGAATCTCTGAATACTCGTCGTCCGCGGTGCGCAGTGACGTCAGCGACATCACCTTGCCGCGTTTCCTTTTCCGGTTTCGCTCGAACGGGAAAAGCGTCGTTACTTTAGGTCTCTTTGAGCTCGACACGATGTATCCTTGTATGCAGACACAATATGATAAGCGATTGCGTTTGGTTCCGCATGATTTTAGGGCATCAGTTTGCGTACCTCTTGAGTCGTTGGCATTTCTTGACAAATCCACTTCGTCGATTGCTCCAAACGAAAACTCAACCTCGCCAGTGTAGCTCTGTGGTTGGATCCATGACACTAGAGGCTGCCTTGGCATTCGACTATCCAAAAGTTCAATAGAGACACCCGTGCCAACAACAAACTGGAAGGGGTTGCTGAAACGTTTAACATTCAAGTCACAACAAGAACCATCAGTATTTGAAGCATTTACAGGAGATCCCTTTGGTCCGTACCTTGCTCTACGCTTCACGTCATAAAGGGTAACGAAAGTTCCAGCGCCTGCCACATCAAACAACTTGCTCGCGCGTTGCGCTGACTGCCGAAGATCTAAGGTAGACAGTGTCACTCGATTTGCTGCCCAAAGAACGCATGGATGACTGTAAACAATAAGCAAAACGCGATCAGTCATGCTATGCTGTCAGGGCGACACCGAGCGAGTTTCCAGTTACAAACCTGGAGTATTCGCAGCGTAGAAAGCGATCCGGCATATGGGAGTCTTGCTTGACTATGCGGATCCCTCCTTCTGGATCCCAACAGCGAATCGTGCCATCAGCTGCAATCAAGGCCAACTCAGCTTCTGCATGTGGACTTCCAGCAATATGGTTGATTATCCCAGGAAACGAAATGTTCGCCTTGGCCTGAATCTTTCTCACGTTTTCAGGAGCAAGACGGGCTGGAGCTGCGATGATCGTGCAGTTCGTAGTGCCACGTGCGGCCGCGAATATTTTCGCCCCGCCAGACGAATGATACGCATCCCTGCTTCCCATCACTGTAAACTGCCGGATACGAGCACCTGTCTCAATGACAGTGCTCGAGCACGGAGGATCTTCCTCCAATTCTCCTTTGCTATACCATGCACAAGCTTGCTGCAGCACGTGTCCGGTCGGATAAAACATCACGTGACCGTCATCTCCACAGTCAACTCCTGCGATGGCATTGCCCTGCCACTTCGACAAATGTTGGCAATCTTCCTGCGGACTGCCACAAGAACACAATCACGTGAGTCGACACCCGCTTTCGCAATGGAGCAGCATTGCCTATTTCACCACAAACTCAACGCACGGGCATTCGTTCTCCAGGAAGTCCATCATGAGGTCGTGCGGCACAAAGTGGCGGTAATTGTCTCGGTAGAACGAGGCTTGCGCTCTCCAGTCGGCTCTCTTAACAATCTTTTGACCTGTTGTGAGGAGCTGCAGCTTGTTGCGCTGATGTGGCCGCAGGAACGCGTAGCCCAGCGTGTTGCGCACGTGCAGACGCATCACGCCGCTCGCATCCACTGCGCTGCCGTCCAGGGCGAATCGTCGGCGCGAGTCATTGATTAGATCGGGCTCCAGAGGCACGTGGTCAGGGTCGTTGCCTGCTAGCGTCACGCCGAGTCCATTGGCGGCCAGCACCGGCACCGTATTGGGGTACACTGCGGTCGCCTCCATGTCAATTGACACAAGAGCTGCTCGTGTCCAATCCGTTGAATTTCGCCGCATCTGATTGGCGGAAATGGAGACGGCGAAAGGTCACACGCTGATGTAGCCATCTTGAGGCGGTTAAACCGATGGAATGGGATCGCGCCGTTGAAGTGCGTCCGTTGCATTGGCGTATGGGGGTTTCCTGGGTTCTTTATTCGCGTTGTTTCTGCTTCCCCTGCGTCCAAGCGTTCAGCGAGCTCATTCCCCCATTTGCGAGGCAGCCACCAAGCGAGACGACACTCCTCTGAAGAACCGTTACTCAAGATGCGAATCCCTGCCACCCTCGCTGCATTTGCCTCGCTGGCGCTGCTTCAGTCGAGCGGTGCTGTCGACGCGGACGCGACTACGGACTCGGAGCTGGTAATGCTCATTTCGCTCTCGCGCCACGGTAGTCGCGCACCGAACCCAACGGTCAAGACTCACTGCCCCAACAACGTGCACAACGTCGAAGCGTACGCGGTGCCGCTCGAGCAGCTCACCGAGCGCGGAATGGAGCAGATGGAGAAGGTGGGGAAGCACATCCGCGAGGTGTACGTGACCGAGAAGGCCTTCCTGTCCCCGACGTTCAATGGGCCGGAGGACGACCCGAACTTCGAGGGATACTTCCGAGCCGACGCAGCAAACCGATGCGGCCAGAGCGCCGTGTCGATGGGCTACGGGTTGTATCCTGAGGGCACGGGCCCCGACGGGTACCCGCGGCAACCAATCCCGGTGTACATGCAGTTGTTTGAGAACGAGCACGACTTCACTGCCAACGGTCCCTGCTGGCCGGTCATTTCGGGGAACAACAAGGTGTACACGAAAGGAAGAGCGGCGGTTGCGATCGAGCAGCACAAGGAGACGCTCGAAGCTCTCGCTGACATCTGCGGGAAGGAGTTCTACACTGGCATCGATCCGGTCACGGCGATTAAAGATGTGAACGACATGTTCCTCTTCGACCAGGACGAGGGTCTGGACCCGGCGCCGGGTCTAACGCCCGAGCTGATGACGGACGTCTCTGGGCTCGCGTTCCAGCACCTGATCGAGCGTCTTTACACGACGCCGACGCAGATCACTGTGGCAATCGGAGGATTCCCGCAACTCCTGGTGCAGAATTTGCGCGAGGGCGCTTCGCCGAACCGAAACCCGGAGAGCCCCAAGTACCTGTCGTACCACGGCCACCGGGAGCTCATGCACGGCTTGGGCTTCATGATGGGCATGAAGTTTAACTTCGAGGGTCTGCCGCAGTACAATGGCTCGACACCTCTGCACCCGGCCTCGACGCTGTTCTTCGAGCTGCACCGCAAGGGTGGCGACTACTTCGTGCAGCTCTTCGTGTGGTCGCCGTTCAGTCCCCGCACGGCGGTCAAGCTCGACACGTGCGAGCTCAACTGCCCGCTGAGCGAGTTCACTGCGACCATCGAGAACCACATCCAGTCCACTGGCCCGTGGCAGGACCTCTGCGACTATCACCCGGTGAACGTGCCCGCCGTCAAGACCACCAAGTCCATGAACGTGGTGGTGAATGACGCGACGATCGTCGAGCCGAAGGAGGAGGCAAGCAAGGACGAGAGTGCGAGCGCGTTGTGGTCCATTCTGACGGCCGGTGGTCTAGTGGCCCTGGGTGCCGTCGGCGCCTCCACGTACCAGCGCTACATGAGCCGCCGAGGCTATCAGTCGTTGTGAATGCGGATATTTTGCATTTGATTATCAGATTCTGACAACATAGACCGCCATTGATTGGCTAAAATATCCTTAAAACGCTGTTTCATTGGTTCAAAAGCGTTTGTCTCATAAGTCGCCTTTCAAATCGATTTCTTTCGCGTCACATTTAGTGGAGAAAGGGAGGACTCCTATCTTCCGATGGGACCGACGGCCGCCTCCTTCCTGCTGCAGGCGGCTCCATGGGTTTCGCTGGATGTGCGTCGAGGGAGCATAGCGGACATACCGATACCCGCCCCTTCCATTGCGGCGCAGGAGGAGGACGACCCGCAGGAGTGTTTGCTGTGGCAGTTCCAGCTACACGAGTACGACGTGGGCTTCCTGCTGCTGGAAAATGGGGCGGTGGTGCAGGATTTGGGTCGGTTCAAGGCGGCAGAGGACGACGAAGCTGGTCCAAATGCAGACGCGCTGATAACGCCGCACCCGCTGCAGTTCGACGCTCAGAAGCCCACGATGGAGGGCAGATTCGACGCCGTCAAACCTGAAAGCGTCTACACTTTGCGCTGGGACAATTCGTACTCTTTGGTGCGCCACAAGCAGGTGCAGTACCGGTTCCTGATGACGTCGAACCGCGTGATTGCAGCGGCGGAATTGGCGGTGCAAGAGTCGCAGACGCGCTCGCAGAGAAGAGCGAGGCGAGCAGCCGCGGGGCTGCCACTTCCGCTCTTGGCGAAGACACTAGCGAAGGAACGCGCAATGACGGACGAGGAGAGAAAAATGGAGAATGAAAGGGTGGCAGCGAATTTTGAGCAGGCGGTGATGGACATTGTGTCGATTTTCATCGCGAAACCCGACAGTCCGCTGCATGAAGGAGCCGTTCGACCCTTTATATTGGCGCTGGAAGCTGTGCTGTGCAATGGAATCAAGGTAAGGCCGTATTCTTTGTGGGGGGGGGGGGCTGTGGATTGTGTATGCGAGAGGAACTCATGCTATTGGTTTCATGAAAATGTAGGATGAATTTCTGGATGTGTGGCCAGAAGCGCCATTCTACGAGTTCTTGCTGGAGACGCAGCATGTGCTGCGTGATGACATGGGAATCGTGGCGGAAGTACAAGCAGGAGAACCCCCATCGAACTTGCAACATTTGGGATGGAACAATTCCCGCTCGTTTTTACTGTTAGCTTTGAACAAGGGAATTCTCCAGCGCGCTTTTGAGGTACGAATTGATAATGGTTTTGTTTCGATATGTCAGCAACTCGCTCACGTGTCAGCGCTGTGATATGCATTGTCGTGGTGATAGAACTTGAGCAAACGGAGGGTGGTGGTGGAGAAGTACTACGAGCCGAGAGCTCTCATGTACAAATATGAAGACGCAGGGAAAATTGCTGCGTTTCTCAGTGCGCTAAACGGGGTCACGTTTTTGCTAGCCGCGTATCCGCCTGATGAGTGCGACGAAGAAGATAAGCCCCAGTTTCCGCGGAACCTCAAGCAGTGTGCTCCAGATGCTCCACTTCTTGGCAACGAAATATCATTTCAAGACGATGTAGAAGGTGATAGCAGTGTGGCGACATTCATGGAGGGAGACCCTGACGAAATCAAGCACCTTGAGAATTGTACTGTGGCTCGGTACATTCTCCACGGTGAACCATTTCAAGATATTGCGATTGGGTACGTATCTCTCCCTCCCTCTAAACGGCTACAACGTCTTCATCTGGCTAATTTGCTCGTGGTTATGCTCAATCGCTGCGCAGGCGCTCTTCATTTGAGCTTGTGCTCATTTCTGGCCCTGTAGGTGCCCCAGTTTTCTTAGCGCAACTACGAGTCCAAACGCAAGACATTTTGCTATCCATTGCTACGCACGACGGTCAAGACCTTACGAAGCCGCTGCGTCTATCAGCTTCAGACGAATGGGTGGAGCTGATTGTACGATTTAAGTCCAGCCCAGTAAGTGGTCTGGCTGTGAAATTGGACAACTCGTATTCCATGGTTCGATCTAAACAAGTGCAGCTTCGCCACATGTCCTCTGATGCTTCTGCATACGCGACGGCCTGGGAAGGATGTTTGGAAATGGCACGATCTATTTCATGGAATCACGCGTCGCGTGCCGGAAGTGAGCGTTGTGTCAAATACATGGCCTCGCTGCAGCAGAAAGAGGAAACAGAAGTAACACTTCAGCGACAGCAAGACGGTGATGCAACAGGCGACGGTGGACACGATAAGGATGATGGCTTAATGGGGTTTCGCTCCTCTCTCCTCTCCAAGCCCGTGTCGTACTTTGTCGGTGGCCTGCTATCAACTGATGGCAGTGTTGAAGCTTGTGACCAGTGTCTGACCCCATTCTCGTTTTTCAGTCGGCAGCACGAATGTCCATGCTGTAAAAAAGTCGTGTGTATCCAGTGCTCTCGCCATCACGTTCAAATCAACGGAAATGGCCCCCAGCTGAAAGTGTGCGACGGCTGCTTCGTCAAAGAAAAAGAGAAAGAGGTGAGACGCTGGTACCTATTTTCTTTTGAAACTTTTGTTGTATGCGGCTAACGTCTGCGATAAAGCGAAAGCGTATTGCTAGCATGAAGGGCAAAGACTTAGGCGAAGGTGGCGAACGGCCGGAGTATGCTGCGCTTCGTACAGATCCTGCTATGGATAAGTACTTTAAGATGCTTAGCTTCGGTGTTCCATCGAGTGGAGTGACTCAGAAAATGACTCAAGACGAAATGCCTCCAGACAAAATTGCCAGTTTTGCTGCAGGCCCCGATGGAAGCAGCGCTTCAAGTTTTGCTGGGTCAACCAGGTACGAATGACAGTGTGCAAGGATATAGTTGCTGTACGCTGGACTGACTTTCTTCTGCGTTGTGCTGACAGTAAAAGAGAGCGCTCCGGTAGCCGTGGTCTAAATCGACGAGATAGCACGTTTCGTAAAGTATACTGGACGAGTCTGGAGACGAAGAAGGCTAACGAAACAATTTGGGCTCGTGTGACGGCAAGACGCAAGACTGCTCCGATCACACTATCCCCACAGGATTTCCAGGAACTAGAATTCCTCTTCGGGAACCCAACAGCTGCATCGCCTTCCCAGTCCAAGGATAAGACTACAGCAAAGACCAAATTCTCGGCGCTTGATTCTCGAAGATCGAACAACATTTCGATTGGACTGAGCCAATTCAAGGCAATCGGGGGAGCCGATGCCATATTGTCGGCACTAAAGAGCTGTGACTTCGAGTTCCTCACAGTCGATCGCTTGACGAATCTGCAGGATATTGCACCAAACAGCGTTGAGGGGAAGCGGTACACCAACTTCAGAGGCTCTCGGTCTCGACTGGAGCCTGCGGAAAAGTTTCTAGTGGACATGTGTGAGATTGCCCGAGTGACGGAAAAGGTAGGCGGTGGTTGAGTGTCGTACGAACTCACGTTTTGCAGGCTAAACGATATCGTGTTGTTTTGAATTTGAATTCAGATCAATGGCATGCTCTTTGCTTCACAATTTGAACACCAGCAACAAGAGTTACGCAATCGTATTCGAGTGCTCACTAAGGCCTGCTACGAAGTTTTGCGGAGTGAACGCCTCGCAAGGTGCTTCGAATTGGTCCTGGCGATTGGGAATCTCTTGAACACCGGTACAGAGCTTGAAGGTGCTCAGGGTATCACACTTTCGTCTCTTTTGAAGGTACGCTCATTGATGCAGGAATTTTGATCCACCCAACGCTTGAGTATTTACTAAAATACTGTTATGCGGTCCCTAGCTGTCAGAGACCAAGGCAATTGATCAAAGTATGACACTTCTCCAGTTCATCATCAAGCTAATCCACGTACGTGCACTGGAAATGGGCTTGTCTTCATTTCACAGTGATAGTTACGCGTAAACTTGTCGAACTTAGGACCGGGGCGAAGGTGACGTATTGCTGTTCATCAACGACTTCAGCACGCTGGCTGAGGCAAGACGGTTCTCAAATGTAATCTGCGATTCTCAAGTACGAGCATTGCAGCACGAAATCACCAAGCTCGAGCAGGAGATTAAGGAAGACATGGTGGAGGATTTGAAGCGATTTAACAAAGCTGAAGCTCTTCGAAAACGTCAATTTGAGGAACGAAGACGTCAGCGTCATCGTCCAGCACCAGCAATCAAGTACAACGGGGTGTTGCAGATTAATGGGGTGCCGAAGAGTTCGCTGGGTGGTAGTTCAGAGTCTCAAAATGGGCCTCGAAATGCAGTGTTTGACGCAATTCGGCAGCGAGGCTCAAACCAGGTGCTCAGTGGAGGAGGAGAAAGACCCGCACCGAGTAATCCACACACTGCTATGCTGGCTGCAATCCGTAGTTGTGCAGGTGCAGCTAACGCAAACGGTACCGAAGGAAACCCACGAGCATCCATACTTTCTACCATCCGTTCCAATCGTAGTGCGGATGAAGGAGAAAGTACTAGCCGCGAGGTGGATCAGGATGTTACCGTTCCTCCCGCAAGTGCAGCACTACAAAATGCCATTCGGAATCGCCCAGTTGAAACAAACAGGGGTAAAGATTCTTCGGTTTCGCGTGAGCCAAATGAAACATCGAGTGCGAGGTCATCACTCTTAGGTGCTATCAGGCAATGTGACCAACCAGTGCCAACTCCAGATAGCAACGTATCCGGGCCTCGCTCAGCTCTCCTGGCATCCGTAAAAAAACGCCGTGCGCGAGTTCCAGAGGACAGTGCTGGTGGGCCAGTTCAAAACGGGACATCCTCTCCAGGTGGTGGTTCTCAAGCTGCGTTGTTTGCTGCGATTAGGCAGCGGTCAGGGAAACCAACGCAAGAGATGCTTGACGTTAGTGATGATGGTTTCAGCGAAGAGGATGCGGAGTTTGAGCCACGCCAGTACAAGATGGAGAGCAGGTTCATCTCTGTCATGCGAGAGCGGCTTATGAATATCAAGGCCGCGTTTGAAGATATCGAGATGGAATTGGAAACCTTGCATTCCGTCTGGGATGGCACTGCACGGTATTTGGCGGAAGACCCTACTGGGTCCTCGACTGAGTACGTCTTCGGTCTGCTGAACAGGTTCCTCCTCGACGTCAAGGTCGCGAAGACGTTGCTTTTCCGCAAGGGTCTCAGTTTCGCCAGCGAAGCGAACGCACTCCTCCCACACGCTTGTACGTGACGCTGCTCTGCTCTATTGGTTTGGTGGCTATGTTTTCTTAACGTTTAAGTGTTGTGTTTTTTGTTGTTGTTTTGCTGTAGATGTGGGAAGCATCGTTGCGACCAAGTTCGGCTCGGGGGTCATCACGGCACTCCGAGTTACCGATAAACGCATTGAAGTGAAGTTTCCCTGGAGTAGAGAAGCGTATTTGGCGCCCTCGTCCATCCTGTGCGTTGGCAGTCTGGTGCGGTGTCGTCGGTGGGGTGTGGGTATTATCCGCGAGACTTGCTACGATGTGGGCTTCTGCGACGTTCGGTTTTCATTCGGCTACGGCAAAGTTCGTGTCGAAGGCCTCGTGGTGGAAGCATCCTCGAACAAAGAGGACCTGCGTCTCGAATTATTGCGCTGCGGCTTCTTGATCGGTGATCCGGTCATCACACCGTTTGGCTGTGGCCACGTCCAGTCGATTCGCGGGAAGCCTCACAGCCCTGCAGCAGTGCTCTCGGTGGGCTTGCTAGCTTCAGAGCCCGACATTTTCGGTGGTGAGCGTGTTTGCACGGCAGTCGCGTTTGTACCTGCAAGTCACGTAAAACGAAACTATTGAGCAGACAGCAGGATTGATTAACCCTTTATCAAGTGCTGTGGACGGCACTAAAAAGAAATAGAGCTACCGGTAGTGCTTTCTGTCACCGACGAATTGGCGACGTCGCCGCAGACTATGAATGCCGTCTTACGCCTTTAGGTACCACGCAAATGGCTTGTCAGCGACGTAGGTGCAGATTTGCTTGGGCTCAAGGTAGCCGTTCAAGCCGAACGGGCCGAGTTCACGCCCGATGCCGCTCTTCTTAACGCCACCCCACGGCAGTTCCACGAAACAAGGTTGAGAGCAGTTGTTCCAGACAATACCAGCGTGCAGGTTCTTGGTCACGCGCTTGAGCTGAGCATCATCCGACGTGAACACAGCTGCAGCAAGGCCGAACTCCGAGTCGTTAGCGAGGGCCACGGCCTCTTCCTCCGTCTTGAACGTCATGACCGACAACACGGGACCGAAGATCTCTTCCTTCCACACGCGCATGTCCGGCGTGACGTTGGTGATGATCGTGGGCGGTACGAAGTATCCTATACCACCACCACTTGGTAGCGTGCCTTGAGCCAAGGTCGCCCCTGCTTCCTTTGCACTGCTGATGTACCCCAGCACCTTTTGCTGCTGGGGCTTGCTCACGAGCGGCCCCATCTGGACCTTTTCGTCCAGCGGATCTCCAAGCACGAGCTTCTGGGTCTCCGTCACCAGCTTCTTGATAAATTGATCGGCGATGTCCTCCTTCACCAACAGCCTCGACGTGGCGCTGCAGATCTGGCCGTTTGTCCAGAAGCAACCGAACATGACCCACTCGACCGTGCGCTCGATGTGGGTCTTATCCAAGACAATCGCAGGGGACTTGCCTCCGAGCTCCAGCGAGATCTTCTTGATCTCCTTCGCAGCCTCAGTCATGATGTTGCGTCCCGTCGGCACACTGCCCGTGAAGGCCACCTTGTGCACGTCCGGGTGGGCCACCAGCGCTGCGCCCGTCACGGCTCCAAGGCCATTGACCACGTTCAACACTCCAGGCGGCAGCCCCACGTCCGCAGCGACTTGACCCAGCTGCAGAGCCGTCAGCGGTGTCAGCTCCGACGGTTTGAGCACCACCGTGCACCCCGCCGCTAGAGCTGGCGCCAGTTTCCACAGCGCCATCAACGCCGGGTAGTTCCAGGGAATGATTGCCGCCACCACGCCCACGGGCTCGTAGCGCAGGGCCCCGAGGAAGTCGTCGAGAGGCAGGTCCACCTTCTCGTACTGGCGCTTGTCCAGCGCCTCGGCGGCCTTGGCGTAGTACCGGAAGCAGCCAGCCACGTCCTCCATGTCCCACACGGCTTCGGCCAGGGGCTTGCCGTTGTCGACGGTCTCCAAGCGACTGAGCGCCTCCGTGCGCTTCTCCACAGCCGCAGCCATCGCTCGGAGGTACACGGCTCGCTCCGTGCCGGTGGTGGCCCCCCACGTCACGAACGCGCGCTTGGCGGCCTGCACGGCGAGATCCACGTCCTCCGCCGAGGCGCAGGCCACCTGCTGCACCACCTGCTCCGTCGCAGGGTTCAGCACGTCCATGAACTTGCCGTGCGCGGACGACACCCACTTGCCGTCGATGAAGAGCTCCTTGAGCTGCGGGATCGGGTCACTCATGGCTTCTTCTTATGGACTTGTGTCACGAAGAGCGCAAGAAGGCGAATGAAGGGCGAAGAGCTGCGCAAAAAGATCCACTTCAACGTCTATGGCCTTATGTTCTGTCCGTGTCGGCTTATTATCTGTCCAGTCGTGTTTGGCGGGGAAAAAAATACGTGTTGCTGTCGTTTTTGAGTTGCCAAACCACTTTTAGCCACCCGACGGCCAGCAGATTAACGCGCCGCCAGCATGGGAATTAAGGGTCTGATGAAGCTGCTGCAGGAGGAGGCTCCGTCCTGCATCAAGGAGGTGGAGAAGATGTCGGCGCTGGCGGGACACGCCGTGGCCATCGATGCCAGCATGGCGCTGTACCAGTTCCTCATCGCCATCCGCTCGGCCGACGGCGGCGGGCCCTCCCAGGCGCTGACCAACGCGGACGGAGAGGTGACGTCCCACCTGCAGGGCATGTTCAGCCGCACCATCCGCATGATGGAGAACGGACTCAAGCCCGTGTACGTGTTCGACGGCAAGCCGCCCGTCATGAAGAGCGGCGAGCTGGCCAAGCGCAGCGACCGCCGCCAGGAGGCGCAGAAGGCGCTCGCGGAGGCCACGGAGAAGGGCAACACGGAGGACATCGACCGCTTCAACAAGCGCCTGGTGCGCGCCACGCCGCAACACAACGAGGACTGCAAGCAGCTGCTGAGCCTCATGGGCGTGCCGCACATCACGGCCCCGTGCGAGGCGGAGGCTTCGTGTGCCGAGCTCGCCAAGGGCGGAAGAGTCTACGCTGCGGGCACGGAGGATATGGACTCTCTCACGTTCGGTGTACCCGTGCTGTACCGCCGTCTGACGGTGTCGCCCGCCAAGAAGATCCCGATCCTGGAGATCCGGCTGGAGCGCGCACTGCAGGAGCTGGAGCTGACCCACGAGCAGTTCGTGGACCTGTGCATCTTGTGCGGATGCGACTACTGCGACTCGATTCGCGGCGTGGGTCCCAAGAAGGCGTTCGCGGGCATCAAGGAGCACAAGAGCATCGAAAACTTCATTGAGGCGCTGCAGAAGAACAAGAGCAAGGGCGTGATCATTCCGGACGAGTGGCTGGGGGAGAACCCCATCTACAAGAACGCTCGCGACATGTTCATCCAGCCCGAAGTTGTCGATCCAAAGGAGGCGGAGATCAAGTGGCGCGACCCGCAGGAGCCCGAGCTGCTGGACTTCCTGGTCAAGAAGCACGGCTTCCAGGAGGACCGTGTGCTCTCGGCCATCACGCGACTGAAAAAGTCAAAGAGCACGCAGTCACAGAAGCGACTCGACAGCTTCTTCACGGTGCTGCCGACTGCTGCGGGTAGCACTAAGAAGCGTAAGGCGCTTGCAACTGCCAAGGGCGGAAAGAAGGCTGCGACCGCGAAGAAGGGCAAGAAATAGAGGCGCGGGGCCATCCATAGTACTATTAGGAAGGTGAACAGACAACCACGTGCTAACTAAAGTGAGCATTTACTTGATCATGAGCTTCAGACTTCGAGCTAGCCAGTGTCCAGCGTCAGGGAATCTCAATTCGATAGCGCTGACGTTCACCATGAAGCAGCCAGCGCTTAAAAAATAATTCCTTCTTGGAGACATGATTCATAGAGCAACACCTTGCCTTATACACTACTCAGTACTACCTGAGGCTGCTAAGCTACACCACAACAGCCCCGCTTGCTACAACTATGTGAGAATTAAATACTTATCGGCACGGCTTTTTTTCAATAGAGGCGACATCACGATCCACCTCAACGAAAACGATCTCGGGCGTCTTCCTCCCGGCTCTCAGCGATTCCATCGCTTGGAGTGTTCTGCAAGCCACACGAGTCCATGGCAAAGCATCGTCAATACGAAGGCCACATCTGAACGCGATGATCCTTCTGCCTCCTCATGGATGAAGCGAAGGAGACCGGCGGCGTAGTTGGAAAACGCAGGAATCTGGTAGACGACAGCAAGCTGCTGGTTAAACGCACGGGCTCGTTCTGCTCGCTCCATTTCGCTGCGTACAGACCCGCACTGCTCCTCCCGAAGTTTCTGAACTCGAGTGGCCGAAATACTCGCGGCTTCCTTGCAAATTGCTGCCATGAACAAATCTCCATCAATACACGCACTTTCCGCATCCTTGATTGAGGACAGCACGTCGTGGAACTCGACAAGGCCCAGCAAGGTCGGCTCCATTCGCCGCAAGTGCGCCATGATAACTGCGAAAACGAAAGATGAGCCCTCCGTGAAGATGCAGTCAAAAATGCGGAACACCGTTTCGCTCGGGAACGTCGTTGTGAACAAGCACAGCAACCACTGAGAGCCCAGTAGCTCTAGCGGAAGGCCCACCTGCGATGTGAACTCATCGAGCTGAGGAAGCTCTTCAGCGATCAACTGCTTCAGCACCAACATGTCCCTCTGGATATCACCCATCGCTGGGGAATAATAACCGGGGTACAAGTCTTCGCAGACGACGCTCAACAACCAAAATACAATTTCTTCATCCGCCATCAGCATCAAAAACGCCACAATAAAGTTCAGCCCTTGGCAGTAGCCGACGGACGGATTCCGGAGAGAATAGGCTCGAAGAATGCGGCGCAGCTGATTACGGCCCGAGTCGGAGCATATCGTCGTTCCGGAGTGTCCAAATGTGCGATCAATATCCAGCTCAATTTGGCGGAATGTCTCCGTCTCCGTCGTCTCTGCTTTCTTCACGAGATCTGCATAATAGTTTGGGCCTGCATTTGCTTGCTTCTCACTCGCTCCGGACAGGTTCATGTACGCACCTTCACGCAAGTGACGCGGAATTCCAGCTCGAGCCAGCTGCATAAGAAGCGCTTTCTCCTCCGTGTCCTTTTCCTTAAAGGAGCAGCGTCGTAGACGCTCGGGAAACTGAGTATCATACAGCTTGGTCCAGTCCTCAACGCGCCTCTCCTCTCGGCAGTCCTGGTAGGACCGCAAGTGCACCCAGCCCTCCCGGGCAGATTCCGGGATGGTAAACCCGTAGAAGTCACTCGTAGGCTTTGCAACCGTTAGCCTCACATGCTCCTCAAAAAGCATCTCTCGGTCCTGTGCCGTGAGCGCTCTCTTCGCCCGTTCATACCAAACGGTGCGAATCCGCACCTCCCCCGTTCTCGTGCCGCCTAGACTGTACCACGAGTCGGTCACGACTCGCGACGGTTTGCACAGCAAGCTCGAGTTGATCTCCACGACGCCCAACATCTCATCATCAATACTCTCCGCCGCAACGGTGGCGTCCTCCTCAATGACCGGCCAGACGTCGTCCTCGCCGACAACCGCGTCGTCCTCCTCGTCTTCCTCCTCGGAGAGCGTAACGACATCGTCACTGTCGCTGTCATGGATCCCTTTGCCTCCGTTCACGTAGATCTGCGGCTTGGGCGCCGCCGCCCTCCTCTGCTCCTTCCCTGTATAGCCTGCTTGGTCCCTGGCTTTCTCCCCCTCCTCCTCCCCCTCAGACAAGCTGCTGTTGCTTCTACTACTACTGCCGCTGCTGCTTGACGGGAACATGTCGAAGAAGAAGTTCTTCTCGCTGAAGAGCTGCACCCGGAGCCTCACGCTCGCGGGTCGGGCGGGCACCACGAACTCGGTCGCATACCCCCACGTGGGGCTGTTGGAAGCCGTCACGGTCGAGGATCGGAAGCTGGGCGACGCGGCCAGGCGTCGTCCGCGCGCCCTCTTGGGCTTGACGTCGCACAGCCCCACGACGCAGTAGGCGTCCACGGACTGCGGGCTCTCGAGGTTGCGGGCGCCCACGACCTCCACGCACAATCGCTTCCTATCCATCAAAGCAGGCACGCCAGGCATCGGAAAGGCGTGAGATATTATAGATGCACAACCTATAAAACTGGTGAACGCCATACAAAAGGCAAAAGATAAAAGCGGGGAGGCGGCCTTCTCTCGCAACGTACTGGTGGCGCATGGAGACGGCAAACAAAGTGCAGGGCGGCGTGTGCAGAAGGCCGTTCGGCGCGGAGAATAGCGTTGTGACGGCTCCAAGAGGAGCAGCCGAGCAAAACGCAGTTTCTTCAAGGTGCGACCTGGCGTCTGGTCCGTCTGGATGCCAGCTAGAGTTCGAGGTGGCTCATCTGCGCCATGGCAGAGACAACAGCCGGCAAAAAATGGCACAGTGTACCCATTTGCCAACTTTGCGCACGTCGAGTTGACAATTTCGTCCGACAGTCGCGATGAAGGAGGAAGTGATGCGCGCGCTGCAGCGCGTGGCGGACCTGTTGGTGGGCAACTTCACCGTGTCCTTCCAGAACGAGCTGCGCTTCATGGTACGGGGCTTTGGCTGCTTCGTGGGTCGGCTGCGAAGAGACTAACGCGGGTTTGTGGTTGCGCAGGCGGAGGCGGCGGGGTCTTCGTGCGCGACGGCCATGAAGGCGCAGGGCGTGCCGATGGCGCAAGCGGTCAAGCACACGGCGGGCGCCGTGGCGCGCTTGTGAGGCTGAAGTGGGGGCGACGACTGGAGAAAAAGCCCTGAACGGTTGCACACGAGAAGCGGAACGAAAAGAAATTGCCGGATAATATAAGGGAGCAACGCAGGCAGCTTAGGATACCCGTCCACCTTGCGTCCACTTGTCGTGACGCACACCAGTTGGCCTATCCACGCGAGGGCGTCGACCCTTTCGCACTGCCGCCGCCGGCGGTCCATCGAAGCAGCGCTGCGGTCGTGGTGCCTTCGTCCTGCGCGGCCGCAACTCGTCGGTGGAGCACCGCCAACTTCTTCTCGTACTTGGTCGCTGCAGTTGCTTGCGCTTTCACCATCCCTTTGTTCGAGTAGAGCTCGAACACATCCGCTAGGAGCCGCGTCTGCAGCAGCAAATTTTTGCTGTCGATGCTAGTGCCGATGACGTTCGTTAGCATTTCCTCGCCCTGCTCCACCTTGCCGAACGCCACCAGCTGCGGTCCGAACAGCGCCATGATCTCCGACGAGGTTTCGCAGCACGTTACGTTTGTGTTCACTCGCTTGAGAGCCTCATGCAGGAGCGTGAACACCTTTGGCCGCAATTCTTCTAGCTCAACATGCTGGGTAAAACGTGGGGGGTAAGCGGCACTGCCCTCTTCCTCGATAGCACCACTCGACATTCGTTCCGTGGCCCACATCCACTTGGCCAGCGCGAGATCGCACTGCAAACGGATCGCGTCACGGTTAGGATGGCTAATGGTAGGAGAAATTCAAACTCCGGTGTGCATCGTACCTTTGTCCGCAGTTCAACACTGCAGCACTTGTTCACTTGGTGCAGCAAGCCGTCTAATTTCAAGATGCGAGCGACCCATTCCAGCAGCAGCCGGCTCGGATATATCTGCTTGATCTGCACAACCTCAGGACCCTCGTCGTTTACCGATGGTTGTGAAGTAGCCACCCCACAGCAATATGTTGCAACTTCAAGCACATCAACCCATACGGCTAGATATGCGTCGGGATACGATGCCTCCCCGTCGGCGGGGGCGGGCAGTACCTTGTCGACCACGTAGTTCAAATGCGCACAAGCGTCTTTCACCTTCCCGATCGCTGTAGCATACTGCACGATTAAGATTAACATCAGAACCCGACCATGTTAGTATTGGGGTTCAGTCATTTACCCTTGGTGATTGAATAACGCGAGCGCACCTTTGCAATCAGAGTGTGGCAACGCGCGAGGAAGAAACGATATAATATGGTACGCTCCAAGTCCGGCTTATGGGTCGCGAATAAAGTAGTCATCTGCACAATGCTAGCCCCCATGTCCGCGTATCGACACTGTAAGCCCAGCAGCCGGCAATACACATACAGCATGTCGAACAATGTCGCGATGAGCATGAGTCGTACGGCCGGATACTGTGCATATGTCTTCAAGTTGGATTGGGCTGCGAGGATGGTTTTCATGGCAAGGTCAATCGCCGCTTTGGGATCCGAGCATGCAACGACGGTCACCCGCATCGAATCCAGGATTGTGGTCAGGTATGTTTCGTTCTTAGCGGCCGCATGCTTTGAGTCACCCTCGCTTCCAGTGCCACGAATTAGGATTTGGATTTGCTCCAGTAACGGCGCCACTCTCGTTAGCTTTCCTGTCCTGCTCAGCAATATCAAAATAACATAAGTCGTATTGCACCTGAGCAGCTTTTCCTCCACCAAATGGCTTACCGTAAGTAGTAGAACCCAGTGATGATTAAATGGTGCATGCGGAAGTCTGGAGCGACTTGTTGCTCAAGCGCTACTTTGTCAAAGAACTCGTGGCCAAAGTCAACCAGTTGGCGCATCTCCGCGGTGCTTCCAGGCTGAAAAGACGATATCGCTGTGTGGCAAGTCACCTCCACTAACCACAACTGCAAAAGCAGGCAGCACACAAAAATCAGCGGCATTTCGACACTACAGTCAGCAAAGGCAATATCCTACCAGAAAACTCTTGTCGACATAGTTGGGCAGCGTGGTCCGCAAGTATTTCAAGTTGTCCGCAAAGTTAGTGACGCCGCCACTGTCCTTGGCGTACTTTGCCATGACAGTTGCAGCATGCATTTTCACCAGACAAGCCTTCAGCTTTACACCAAAATACTTTCGGAACTCGGCGACAATCTCCTGGTCAACATCCTCAGCTTCTGCACAGCTCCTCAGCCCCTCACACAGAATCTCCAGCATCCGCCGGTTCTTCGCCGACCGCTCGGCCTTCAGCTGCTGCTGCAGCAGGAACTTGGCCTTCACCAGCCGCAATGTATTCTCGCGCTGCAGGTCGCACCACAGCAATCAGCACGCATCCAAACCGCTTCATTCGCTATAGTTCATCAATAGTACGAGCTTACCGTGCACGTAACGCCACGTGCAATGGCAGCGTTGGCAGAGTGGATGCACTTCTCTGTCTGGATCACTCGGCGAGTCCACAGATCTCGATTGTCTGCCTTCCTGCTGTTGCTATACGCCACGCTGCATATCTCAGCTAGAAGCACGTTTGCTTGCAGTAAAATGTGTTGCTCTTCGGGGCTGCGAGTGCTGCAATCGACGCTGCAAAGAGGCTGTAGGGCAACATGGTCCGTAGATCAGAGCTCTCTCTCTCTCTCTTCCTCGGTCATCCCACGGGTGTACGACGTCGCTCGCTCACCTCCAGACACTGCGTTGCCTGTGTCGTCAGCTTCTTCTGTGCTAACAGCCACGCGAGGCTCCAGAGCTGCCGCACGTCCTCGCCACGCAGCTCTGCGCTCGGTCCTTCGCTTGGCGCCATTTTTTATAATTGTGTCACTAAGACGAGGATTGGTCACAATTGTGAAGTTGCTGGGTTTCTTCAACAGCAATGGGAGTCTCGCTGCTTGTAGGCGGCAGTGGCTCGAGAGACGAGGAGCTGGGCGTGGGCGCGGCGTTCCTTGTCGATGGCATCGTGTACGCGCTGGTGGGGGGCGCGGCGGGCGTCCAGCTCGTGCGCAACTGCTGCCGCTATCGCCCTTGGACCGTGCAGAAGATGATCCACCTGCTCATGTTCTTCGCCACGCTCGGTAACATACTCTACCGCTCTGTAACTGCATCATGGCTACAGACTACGCTAATGGGCTTCGTATGCTTCAGTGCGCTCCATTTTCCTGGCGTTGGTGGGCTCCGACTGGTGCGACGTGTTGAGTGGGAAGGTCAACGAATCCAAGTGCTCCACGGGCGAGCGGGACCTGTTCTACATCCTGGACCAGGTGCCGATTCTGGCCTTCTTCGCGATCTACGCGCTGCTCGTGCAGTTTTGGGCAGAGGTTTACTACAACGCAGTGGACAAGCTGCCGACGCTGACGGGCGTCGTGAAGCCAGCGATCCGATGGTTCATTGCGGTACGTCTACAGCTTTGGTCAGTTTTGGGAAAAGATTTTGGTAGGCGGTGTGTGCATCTTTATGCATTTACTGATACTGTTAAGTTTTTATTTGTTCGCACAGATCGTGCTGTTCGTCCAAGGACTGTTTTGGGTGTTCTACGCGTCGGTGTGGCGTAACGAGCGTATGTGCTCTACTACTTGAAGTGTCAAGTGTCAAGTTTCTAATGTGCATGGTGTTGGATTATTACAGGAGCATTCTTTACCAGAACGCAAGCGATTTTGAACATGGAGCTCTTTCTGATTATCGCTACCGGATTTATCTACTTCGGGCGGAAGGCCTACATTGAACTGCGGTAGGTTGCCGAGCGCAGGAACGAGCGATATTCTCTTCTTGTGCTAACGGCTTATCTTGCTTCGTCGTGCAGATCGGTACCGGTGGAGCTCGGAATCCGATCAAGAAAGCTGAAGGAGCTAGCGATCATGACATCGGTCGGCACGTCGTGTTTCATGACGCGCTGTGGGCTCCAGATCTATTTGTCTACGGAGAAGAGGCAGCTACATGACCACAGCACCTGGTTTGTAGTCGTGGTATACTACGTTCTCCTGGAAGTTGTGCCGGCACTGTCGGTTTTATACTTTAACCGCCGACTCCCTCCTCGCCGAAGACCTGGTGGCCTCTCCGCAACTTCGAGTCCCATTCGAGGCGGCAGACTTTTCTTCGGCAAGGGAATGGGCGCTGATAGCGCATCCGACGGAGGGGACCCGTTGAGAAAGAGTTTGCTTCGAGGATAAGTGGTGAAATGCCGTGCTTGGCGCACACTTCTTCAGCGGACTCGACACTCGGTGTATTGCTGTAAAAGTCTTTTACAAAAAGCCCGGATAATCCGTCGCCAGGTATTGAGGCCAGTAGGGAGCTCCCGGCATTGCCAATTACTACAAAAAGGAGAGTTAACAAGTTTTCGCGCAGCGTGATCTGGCAAGAATAAACAGCACTGAGAGTAAGTTGTGCGGTCCTCAAATATGTGGCGTTCACTCCCGTGTGTAAGATTCCGTATTCACACGAGCTAGCACTAATCGCTGAGAGCAGCGAACAGCTACTGCTCACCCGACACTTCCACGAGCAGTTCGAGCATACGGTCGTTCTCCTCGCGAGATCCGATCGTAGCACGAAGGCAGTCAGTAAGCAAGTGCTGGTTGCCACGGTAGCGAATGACCACACCGCGGCTTGCCATTTGCCGGTAGACCGTCAGCGCGTGCGGTATCTGATTAGAACACGAAGATGTCAGGGCATAATTCAGAAAACCAGAGCATTCGATTGATGCCTACCTCGAAAAGCACGAAGTTGGAGTCTGAGGCGTAGATGCAACGCACAAAAGACAGTTTTTGCAGCTCCTTGATCACCCGATACTTCTCCTGTGATAACGAAGCACGCAAACGCAAATACGTTAGCGATCCTGCTCTAGCATTCGATAAACAGCACGCACGTGACTATAACGTACCCCCTTGATTAAATCCACGTTCTTGTGCAGCTCGTCCAGGTTCGAGAAAGCTTTGCGCGCGACATCAGACGCCAGCTTGCTGATGTTGTACGGTGCCTTCACGTTGTTGAGCACTTGAATAAGCTTCGGGTCACCGAAAGCAATTCCCAGACGAATGCCAGCAAGCCCGAAGCCCTTCGAGAGCGTCTGAAGCACAATTAGCCTCTTGTGCTTGTTCACGAGTGTGCACAGGCTGGCGGTATCAGAAAAATCGATGTAGGCCTCATCGACCACCACAAAACCCTTGTACTTCTGTAAAGGGGTCAAGCATACGTAAGCAACAATCCAAGACGACGTGGTCGCAACATCTTAACAGAGCAACCAGCTACCAACCTTCGAGTTCAGAATTGTCTCCACGTCCTTTAGACGCAGCACATTCGCCGTGGGGTTGCCAGGGCTGCACAGGAAAATCACCTTCGTGGATGCATTGGCGGCATCCAGAATCTGCAGGAGACACATAAGGAACTGGTGAGAACAGTAGTGCCAACTACGTCAAATGCATCTTCAAAGGCGCACCTCCTGCGGGTCAATGTGGAAGGACGGCAGCGGGAGGTCCGATTTCAGGCCCTTGAGGTTCTCTGCCGGGGCCTCAATTTGCAGCGGCACGGAGACAATGTCCACGTCGTGGATGTTGGCGCATACGCTGTACATGCCGTAGGTCGGCGGCGTTATGAGGACATTATCCACGCGAGGCGTGCAAGCCACGCGGATGATCAGGTCAATGGCCTCGTCACTTCCAACGCCCAGGAACGTGTTCGCCTGGCTGATCTTCTCGGTCGAATTCTGGTTTCTGCACGTTAATCACCACAAAAAGCTCAAAGAGTAAGCTCCACTTCCATCTCAACCACTCCAGAGCACCAGTAAACTAACCTGAAGTCAGTGATGACCTTCTTCAGCTCAGGCTGGTACGGACACGGGTAGCGCTCCAATGCCATGGCCTGGAGCTGCTCGTGACCCTGCAGCGGCGGGCCCAGGCTGTTCTCATTGGCATCCAGCAGAATTCCTGCACAACCAGCCAAGAAGAGGGTTAGTACATGGTCATATCTATCACAATAGCATGGTTTCACCGTGTACCTTGGTCGTAGTCGTCGCGGGCGCAGCGGTACGGCGTGAGCGCCAGGATGTTGGGGCGGATGAGCCGCTCTACCTCGTCGAGACCCTTGGTGGTCTCCTCTACCGTCTTGGCGCGGAGCGCGGCAGGCTGCGTCTTCCCCAGCAAGTAGCCGACGCCCAGTCCGGCGGTCACGCCCAGCGCGATGGCACTCTGCTTGTCCATTGTGTGGAGAGCGACGGAGGGTTCGATAGTGATTGTGAGTTGACAATTTGTCGGCTGGAACTCGTGTTTGCAAAAACGCTTTGGTGGATAATCGAGCCATACCGGTACCAAGTGAAATGGCGGAACATTCGTGTGGCACTGAATAAGTGAACTGCATGACATGACCAACTTCTAGCTCATTGCCTTGCATGTACTACATGTAGGCTATGAGATAGAAGTTGGTTTGACTGGGATGTGCTGGACCAGCACTGCTGGTGCTGCACCGAGCCTCCTAAGTTGATGATCATTACAAGGCCCTTGGCGCATCAAAAGTGTAGGGAAGGATTCAGCTGAAGTTTGTGGTACAGACCGCAAGCAAAGTTGCGCACGCGTTTTACCGTTCGAGGCTAAACGACTCTATGCGAGATGGCCAGATCAAGGACATGGCGGGGTTGAAGTGATTCCGGTAAGTTTTCTAGAGATCAATGTGAGTAGCGTTGCACTCGCGACAATGACTGCTCGTGACCGAACATCGACAAAGACGCCATGAAACGTTTATCAAAGTGCATGGCGCTAGCCTGGGCTCAATTCCCATTTTGACTCAGTCTGTTCACGTCTTCTTGACCATCCACCGGCGTCAATTTCACCATCAACGCCCAGTCATGCCATCGATCTGGACCACCGCTGTCGTCGTGTTACTCGTTGTTGCTGCCGCTGTCGCTGAAAACTCGAAATTCTGCAAGCAGGACGAGAAACAACTCGCCAACAAGCTGCACGAGCAGAACACGGAGCCAGCTAAATCGTGCTACCGAGCGGCCAACGGCGACATTACGACTCTCGCCACGAGTCGGCTGTGTTCACTGCCGGAATGTCTGACGTGGCTCGAGTACATGGCCGCAAACTCTCCCGACTGCTACTTCGACAGCAACAACTACGCAACGATTTACGCTGCCAAGAGCGCCGACTGCACGGGTGGGACGAGTACCAGTGCAAGCGGCAGCGCAAGCTCGAGTGCAAGTTTGCGTTCAAGCTCAAGTGGAAGCCAAAGCTCGGCGAGTTTGGGCAATGGAATCGAGTCAAGCAGCAGAAACAGTAACAGTCTTTCAGCGATGAGCGAAGACCGAGACCTGAACACGACGGCTTCACGTAGCAGCTCCATTGGAGGTTCTGCGGTCGGGGACATGTCGAGAAGCGATACCATGGGGTCGAGAGGTGTTGAAGCTGACGTGACCACTGCTCCAACACCCACTCCGACCGAAGACTTGACCCTTCAAGACGCGTCTGCCTCGACAGTCACTGACTCCTCCAACAGCACAACTCCCACGCCGACATCTAGCGCTTCCTCTGCGTTTCCAACGTTATCTTCTGTCGTCGCATGCATCGTTGTTCTTGCTTTGGTAGGCATCGAGTAGATGTAGTTTGACAGCGATTCTGTAAACTGCTTGTTTCCCTCAAAGAACTTCGCTCGATCTGTCGTGCTGCATTGTACCTAGACTCGCTGCAGGTGTGCGTTGAAGGCATGTCAATGGGGTAAAATCTCCGCTGTGCATTGCTGTGGTGAAACAGAAACAGAAAGCGAAACGACTGCGTTGACCTTTGCCGTGCGCCAAGATACCAGAAGCTCCATTCCTCCTCTGCACGAAAAGTCACGACAGCAAGGCACCATGTCGCTGACGATGGATGAACTCGCACGAGCAACGCAACTAGGCGGCAAGTATATTATGGAAGAGGTAATTCAGTGGCGTCTCTGTTTCAAGTCAACCACGCTAGCTACCAAACGCTGATCGCGGCCACTGTAAATGCCTTGCAGGTCTCCTGGCGTGAGATGTTGGTCATGACCTACGAAGCTGGAGGCGTGTACCCGACTCTCGCGGGCTACCTGCTCGGAGCAATCGCGATGCTCTTCTTCGCGCGCTGCTCCTCATGGGTAGCGCGGCTTGTCCCCGCAGCATTGTGCTTAGTGCTGCTCATGCACACTCTTCACGGTCTTGAGCGGAAATCTCTCGAGTGGCTACTCGTTGTAGCTGCTGGCACCGGAGCATGCTGCACCTACGTGCAGCTGGCGTCGCTGGACCTCGTCCGCGAGCACTTTGCCTTCAAGAAGGTGGCGACCAAGTCCAACAAACGCAAAAAACACGACTAAAAAGCACGACGAATCACTACGACACAGAACTTCGTGTCGGAATTATACGTAAACTAAATCATGGATAGCCCACTCTTTCCTTTGCTTCTCCTTCTCCTTCTCCTACATGGAGCTATCCTCGTGGGGCACATTGGCATCCTTCAGGCCGCTTCGGTCATCGCCGAGAGTACGGCGGCGTAGCTCACGACGAACATGGAGCCAGCGACTGCGACGCCGATGCCCAGCGACGGCAGCAGCCCCATGCCTTGATTGACAGAGGCAGCTTGCTGCTCGCGCGAACGATGAACCATCATCGGACTGTGGCGGTTTACAACGTTCGAGTGGAGTTTCTCCGCCTGCGACTTCTCGAATGAGCCCGACACCTACGTCATTGAGGCTTTAAGGTACTGCGCTGGGAATATCATGCAACAGGAAGCAGTCAGACGCACCTTGCGGTGCTGTAAGGCGGCAGACATGGTGCGATCGCCCGAGTTCTTCGTCATCGTTTCGGATCTTGGTCTCTCTCTTCAACACCCAATTCAATAGTGAATTCAAGCCAACGCCGCTCAAAGATCGGCCTGGCTTTTATCCAATCGCAGCCAGATAATAAAATCCATGTGGGCCAATCGCATAAATACATAGTTACGACCAATGAGATCGGGCTGCGGGATGTGCGCCATCAATTCCTCGGGCTGTTGAGCGCAATGACGTTGCCGTTCGGTCTGAGGCTGGAGACGCTGGCGCTGACGCTCCAGACCTCGGCGCTGCTGTGTCTTTGCTGGCGACAGTCACAGCCGCGCTTGGAGGACTTTCAGAAGATTCAGGTACTTCAAACTCTCTGTTGAGCTCGTTGTTGTGTCATTATCCAATTTGTTGCCCTGTCCCCGCTGCTACAGGAGCTGGAGAGTGATGCGGCCAAGAAGGAGAAAGCTCGCGTCGATGAGCGTCGAGGCCGCGTAGCTGCAGAAAAGGTTGCAAGCTGCTGTGGACTTCGGATAGCATAGGTGGCTGTACTGACTGGTATGTGTTTCTGTCTACCAGGAGCTGCGACGTGTGATGGAGGAGAAGCTGGACACCAGCAAGGGCTGCTTCGTTCAGCCTGTGGGGACAGTTCACTCTTGCTTCAAGGTGTGTTTAGGTGCGTAGATATGCACTGTGGTATTGCTTCGTCGGGATATTCGTTGACGCTTGTGTTGAATGCAGGCACGCCTCGTCAAGGCTCGCTTGCTCCGTCGACGCGAGCCAAGATTACCTTCCAGCGGAATATCTCGCCGGATACTTTGGTTGGACTAGAGGATTTCAGTCATGTCTGGATCGTCTTCGTGTTCCACCAAAACACGAACGGCAAGAACACTCGAGCGCACGAGGGTCTTCGATCGGATAGCCATCGCCACACGTTCCGGGTATGGGTTTACTTCAGTTTACTGCTTGTGCGAAGACTGTTCTGACGAATGTTTGCTACACTGTTGACTGTTTGCAACAGGCCAAAATCTCCCCACCAATGTTGAAGGAACGGGTCGGCATCTTTTGTACCCGGTCACCGCACCGGCCCAACCCAATCGGAATCACACTGGCAAAGGTCGAGCGCGTCGATATGCGCAAGCGCACCGTGTATCTATCTGGTGTTGACTTGCTTGATGATACCCCAGTGTTGGACATCAAGCCGTACATTGCAGGTAAGAGTCAACAACAATATCCACCCGGCTAGCAACTTGATGTACTCATTTGTTCTGACACCCATTTACAGCGTATGATAGTCTTCCGGACGCATCCGCGGCAGACTGGGTCTCCACTCCGCAGCCACCCATCCAGTACGCATCAGTCTATCGATATCTGAACCTTGTTCAAATCCCATTAACTACAACGTTGCATGCCTTCCAGAATTGAGTGGGAGTCGGGCGATTTGATTCAAACGATCCACAAGCTATCTGAAAAGTCCGTGCACTACCGCGGCGCTCCCGATGCGTTTGTGGCAGCCATTGAGGAAGTGTTGCAAGTCGACGTCCGCAGCAAGTACCAAACCCGTCGATGGACGTCCCCAGACTATGTGAACTGCCAGATCGTTGACAACATTCGCGTGCAGTATCGCTTTTCTCTGCTGTCGCAGTTGTTTTCACCACGAGTGGATAGCGAAAGCGACATCGACACTGCGCACATCCAGATTTCAGCGGTTGAGGAAGTAAAGGCTGTTGCTCCTGCACCGTTAGAACAGATTAACGACCATAGCGCATTGTCATAGAGTTTCTTTGTCAATCACTTCAACCTCGACAAACCTATCCTAACGCATTTCACTAGGTTCTATATGCGTTTAGATAGGTCGCTAATTTTGACTTGTTTTTAGACTCGATTCATTTTCGCGCCAGCCAGCGAGTGCCGAGGTCCACGCCTGTCATGGCCGCGAGCCTCCCGCCTGCAACCTCTTCGACTCCTGCAACACCCAGGTAAACGCCGCCGCCTTCGTGCGTCCCTCAGGCTGCACTTTGTCGATTTTCACCTTCTGAATGCTCTTCTACGGCGAGCAGCGGCTCCAATCCCGAGACTGAAGCAAAGGCGGCCATGACGCCGTCCACGGGGGGCTCTATGGCTGCTTCGCCACCAAAGTCTGGCCCAGCATCAGCGCCAGAGAAAGAGGGAGAAGTGCCGCCAGCTGAGGCAGTCGAGGCTCCTGCTGCGAAGCCTGTTTCAAGCAAGAGTAAGAGACGGCGCGACAGACGCTCAAAGCCCAAGCCGAAGCCCAAGAAGAAGCAGACGGCGCACTGCGTGGGCTACTACATCGACGCCCTGGACAAGAAGATGCTGTGGGGAGAAGCCAGGATCATCCAGTGCAATCTGACTACTCAGAAGATCAAGGTGCACTTCGTGGGCTGGAGCAAGAACTACGACCTTTGGACGGATCCCATGTCCATTACGACACACGGCCGCTACGCTCGTGCGTTGACTCGTTGACTGCATCCAGGCGTCTACAGAGCACCACACTAATATCTGGCGTATTCTGCAATGACCTTCTGTTGCTTTTTGCAGCCCGCACGAAGAAGGACAAGACAGTGAAGAGCTGGGATGGTGACATGCATCTGTTTCAAGACATGTTGGGCACGATTGACGAGGCCACGTTCACGCCAGTGCCAGTGCCAGCAGAGATCAACTCGCACATCACTCCATCACCTATTTCTGCGAAGAAGAAGGTCGGTGACAAGAAGAAAGCCCCTAGTGACAAGAAGGCACCCAACGCAAAGCCCGCACCTGCGCGCCAACCGGCGAGATCCCATCCGAAAAAGAAAGCTGCTGTGGACAGTGAAGAGAAGGCTAGCGCGAAGAGCGCTGCTACAACAGTGAAGTTGGCTCAAAGTAATGGCCAGAGACAAGAACCTGTGCGAGGCTCGAAGCGTGCGATGGCTGCAACGAAGGCCAATGGAAGCACAGAAGCGAAAGAAGAACCGCTGAGAAGCTCAAAGAGGCAGAAACGAGAAGTACTACAGCCAACCACGACGACTACCCCTACAACAGCGAAGCCCTGTCCATCAAAGAAGAAGAGGGCCCTTTCTCTCGACCAGCTCCCGTTGTTTCGCGATCTGGAGCTGGGTGATGGCACTGTGCTGGATTTCTCGGTGCAGCGTGAGGAGGCGCGAGTGGAACGAGAGGCCATGAAGAGCTTTATTGATAAGTGCGCTCTGATTTGGAAGAAGCAGCTAGCGCTATCTGTACAATAAGACGGGCGGAGTTGATGAAGTAGTGAGAGTGATGCCTGGAGGTGCTATTAAGAAATTTAGTCAAGTGACGGCATCGAGTTTCTGAAGATGAAGAAAACTAATTTCGCAAAGACTACTAAATTCGCTGGTTCAGGTGGGGACACAATCGCACATGGGAATGAGTGGCGCTTAGCTCTCTTTCTGCGATCGTTTCGTGGCTATTTCTCATGCCGTGCCAAAATGGGCAGTGAATAATAGCTACAGCACTGTCGACGCCTTCACTCAGAAGTCTGGTGTTGACCCAACGAAGTGTAGCGATGGAAGAGAGGACTCCGTCGCGGCAGCACCCGTACGGGAACACGACTCCGAAGATGCAGCGACGCTACTCTTTTTCGCGCCAAGCTATCGACACCATTGGAAAGGTAAGGAGTAATGATCCAGTCTTGCAAAGAGTATTAAGCTCGCTCTAATAAGTGTTTTCTCACAGGGAAAGCACCAATCAAGTGGAAATGCAAGCCCCGATAAATCCCCTCGGAAGGCAGCTTCGTCTCCGTCGATGACTGGAGACAATGGCTCGCCAGGCTATTGGGGTGAGCTGCGAGCAGAACATGAAGAAAAAATGCAACAGCACGCAAAACGTGCGGCAGAAGTTAAGGCCATCCCTCAAACTGCTGATAGTCAAGGAGATGACGTGTCGTCATTGACACTAAACATCAAGGGGGGCTCCGGCCGGTTCAGCGATGATGATAGTGATGGTTCAGCCTACTCCCCGGTCGGCTCAAATGGCGAGTATTCTCCTACGCCATCGTCACCAGATTCATCGTCGGTCACCTCAACTTCGCCATTGTTGCGCCGAGAACCCTCTGCGGATGGCTTTCAAACGTTGCACAGTGAGGCTAGTGGACCGTCATCGCTGGATAGCGTCTCTCGTCAAGATTTATCTCACGATGGAGCTGCATCGGGGGTGAAGGCAGACCCGATGCCAAGGTTCGGCTTGGGAACATCGCCCAAAGGGCGTTTGTCACCAAAACTGAGCCGCAGCAAGCCACAGGAAACAGAAGCCGATAAAGGAGATAGCGATGATGACCTTCCAGATTGGCTACGAGAGCGCGTTGTACTATCTCCGCCTGCTTCAATGACAAAAATGCCAGTACGTTCACCGCAGCAGATTGAGGACGAAATTCGCTGCGCTGTCGATTCTGCGGCTGCTCGAGTGCAACAAGAACTTGGCCGCCGCGAGAAGTTCCAGACCGAGTTACAGTTCGCAGCAGCGTATTCACCGGCGCAACCAGTCGGAGATAATCGGTCTGCTACATCAAAATTGTTTTCAAGAGGTGGATACGACTCCGAGAGACTTGTGCACGAGTGTGATGACCGCGTTGCTGTTCGAGGAGAAAAGGAAGTGCAGCCGACAAGGGATCATGACAAAGTCTCGAACGAAGAGGAACAAGATGATCTTTTGCTGCTAATGGAGATCGTTATTGGGGACGGCCGAACTGAAACCATCGAGATTCACGAGGGGGACAATCCAGATGCTTTGGCTTTGGCTTTTGCTCAGAAGCATGCACTTCAACCTGACGCAGTTCCAAAACTGAGAGGATTGATACAAGAGCAACTTAATGCTCTCACTGAAACAGACCCGGAGGAGATCACGCTGCCAGAACAGGCTCTTGCAGACGAATGGATGGTCGACGCAGAGTTTGATCAATTCCTGAACGCTTCATCGGATCCCTCTACATCTGCTCAAGTAGCCCCAGAAACCAACCATACAATTGATGTTGTGAACACGCCATCTACAACTCGATCTGAGCACGCAAGTGTACCACCACACCAGATGCATGAACGTGAAAACCATCGCGAGTTCAACTACAATAATCTCATGGCTAGGTATGGTCACTATTCTCAACATAGCGGCAAGGTTGATCCAGAACGTCGATCTGTATCGGGAGATATACATGCATCGAGCAGTGCGCAGGCAATGGAGAACACTCGGTCTAACGAGCGTTTGCCAGCATCATCTACGGCCCCATCTTTTACAACCGTGACCCATTGCAGTCGTGGCAGTAGCTCTAAAAAGAAAGCAAATCTTGCAGATGCGCCTGCGTACGAGCGGTTGCATGCTCTAGCAGAGTCGAAGGATAAATGGATTCAGCGGGCGCAAAAAGCCAAGGAGCTGGAACGCGCTCGAGACGAGGAGAAAATGCGCCACGTCGCGTTGATGGCAGCAAAGTCGCGGGAACTTGTAGCGAATCGTACAAACGGAGGCTATGCACACATCGGAGAACGCCTCCATGACGAAGCGATATCAGATATGGCCAAAAAGGTGCAGCGACACGAGCGCCGGGCTGTGGAACGCGAGGAACAGCAAGACTGGATGTGTCCCAAATGTGCTTATGTGAACCAGTACACCGATTCGCGATGCCAGAATATCGTGGCACTTGCTGGACAAAAATCAAAAGGCCACCGTGGTAAATCTCCGATTTCGTCAAACTCTGGACGTCGAGAGGCTGCAAGTAGTAGCAACAGTTCGTTCGGCTTTTCGGGGTCGCACCCTGAGGTTCTTTGCGGACAGACTAAACCTAAGCGTCTTTTCCAGCCTACGCTGCTCACAACCTCAGCCGGTGTCACGAAAGCTGTCACCTCCAATAAGGACAAGTCATCTCGCGTGGCGAGTTTGAGGCGTCAACGCCACAAAAGCGCCATCGAAGAAGAGTTCCAGCAAACGTGCCCGTTCAAACCAAAAATCAATACTGTGTCGGAGGAGATTGTGCGCGAAAAGTTGGACACTGCTGCTGCAGCAGCAGCGTTGCACGGGGAGGCCCAACGACCGCGAAACCCTCATCATGAGCTGTATGAAAATTCATTCCAAGCTCGAACCCTGCGGGAAGAGCGAGAGGAGGAGTACTTCAAGCAGTTTCCGTTCAAGCCTGATATTGGCGTGAATGCGCTGTGGGTGGCACCGGACAAGTCTCAGAGCGATTTTGTCGAGCGCCTCGCCGTTGACAAGTACCATGAGCTGGAGCGCAAGCGTGTTGCACTTCATGACAAGTATGCCCCGGATCGTGACCCTCACACGGGCAAAGAGCTCTTTAAGCCGGAGATTGGCCGAGCGCCTGCCTTTTCACGAAACAAGCAAGGGCTACCGATTGGGGACTTCTTGTATGCTGCTCACCGTGAGCAGCAGGAGTATCACCGCCGGCTTCGGGAGAAGGACCAGCACGAGATCAAGAAAAAGTCACAGCAGACGTTTGTGTCTGAGGCCTCACGTCAAGCCCTTGAGAGGCGAAAAACGGACACCTGCTCGCGAATTTTTAATGCTCTCCTGACGTTGTCTCGTCAATCGGCAGCATCCACTTCAGAATCCGGTTCGCTAGAGCTCTCGAAGCAAGGTACGGATGAAAAACGTCAGGAAGCACAGCACGAGGACAGTGTCGAATCAGTTATACCAGCCGGGATAGATCTCTCAGCGTTACCAAAAGAGATTTCGCGCGTGGTCGCGATTGTGTTCGAGTATGCCAACCACGCGCCGATCTCGCGCGATGCCTTCTCTGGGTATATGGACCGCCTTGTGAGCGAAGTGCCAGGTGTTACCTACTCGCAGATCATCTTCCTGGCCGAGCATCTTCACACGGATCGAGGTGGGCGGCATCGTCACCAATTTCATCACTCGGACCCTGAGCGGGAGGCGGCTCTTGCAGCTACTGAGCAAAAGGAACTGACATTCCACCCGGTCATTGACAAGAATTCGCGTGAGATCGCCATGAAGCATGGCCGCGTATCAGGAGCCAGGGTCTTCCAGGCGCTCAACCAGTACTACGACCACTACCTCGAGCGCAAGGAGCAGCTGCGCAAGCAGCAGCAGCGCGAGTTCAAAAAGTCGCACCCGTTCCACCCCACGCTGGTCACCAAGGCGCACCAGCGGGAGCCGGCGGCCGCCGCATTCTACGACAAAATTCGTTCGGGTAACTGCGACGAATCCGGCAACACAGCGTCGTGGGGAGCTACAGCCTCCGTCTCGTCAGCTCCAAGATCGCACCAAAGCGCGGGTGCGTCCACACCTCCTCCTGCCCCACTCCAAACGGCTCTGTCGAACGCGAGACCTTGTGTCCGCCCCATTGAGAGTGAGCGCAGCAGGTTCTACTCTGCAATAATGGCTGACGAAGCCCAGCTAGAGGAGGCAGCAGGAAACATGTCAAGGAGCTCGTCTAGCTCCCAGCTGCTGGAAGACGCCGAGCTCACGTCGCGAGTGCTCGCAGCGCTGGACGAGAAGCCCAACACGGCGTCCTCATACCACCTGGCCAAAGCTATGGCAGGCAGCGACGATTCCCTTTTCTCCGGAGGCAAAGTGTGCTCCGTGCGATCACCTGAAGACGCGTCCCTGAGCTACTGACACTGTAGTTCAGCAACTTCAACCCCTCTATACGAATCACAACTTCAACCCTCTTTTCAAGAAACCAAACCTTCTTCAAAGACTAATTCCAGACTAGAATATGTTGTGACATAGGTTCGGAAGTTTTGCAAAGCCTAATTCAGCGAGCGAATGCGCGCGACCGAGGTGGTGCATCCGGTGAGCGGGACGACGATGGCGGCGCCGCCACCACACAAGACCACGTTCGTGCTGTACTCGCTGGTGGGTGAGGAGCTAGAGCCCGTGCAGGAGAGCAAGCCGCAGCGCGGACCCGACACCAACTGGAACGCCTTCGTGCTGCCCGCGGGAGGCCGCGTTCGACTCGCAGACGTGCAGCAGGCCTTCCCTCTGGGCAGCAACTTCCACTTCGCCTTCCGCTGCGAGGACGGAGCGTACCTGGACCTGACAAACCCGGAGTCGGCTGTTCCGTTCTGCGGTCGCAAGATATTGGCGCGCATCACGCCGCTGGAGGAGGAGCCAAGTGTTGAGTATCTCCACTACGAGGAGCCTCGGGGAGCCGTTCAGCCTGCAGGACCAGCGCAGATTCCAGCGGTGGCGAAGATCCGAGCCGAGAGCTATGGGAGCAGCACGACGGAGCGTCACCATCGCGATGACTACGAGGAGTTCGAGTCCACGACGTACGAGTCCCAAGGTAATGATGAAGGGAGTTCGTTGCCTATGGATATTTTTGTTTTGTGTTGAGGTACTGATGTTGTGTGATGCGGTTTAGATGAAGAACCTCCGGCACCGGTTGTACGTTCCCCGTCGCGTGATAAAATGCGGAAGGAGCAGCAGGCGGAGAGTGATTGGAACCGCAGCAGCTATCAGAGTGGGTACCAGAATGCAGACGATGTCAATCCCGGCTCGCGGTTTGGTCGTGATGATCGATACGATTCAGGATCAGGCTCCCGTCAGTCGTCAGAGTGGACCGAAGCAGGCAAGGATGCGCAGGCTTATCTGCGCAAGCAGACCGAGCAAGCGTACGATTTTGCCAAGAAAATCTCCATTGAGGATGCCAAGAAGGGCGCGTCAGAGACGGCCAAGAAGGCTAAGAAGTGGGGCGGTTCCTTGCTTTCGTCGATCAGCGCAACTATTTCCAATGCCAGCGCCAACGTTTCGAAGGTACGCTTTGTTTGCCGTTTGCACTGATGAATGCCAGGGACTCATGGAATGCACGACATCCTGCTTTTGCGTTAATTGTATTAGAACGAAACTATTCAAGTCGGCGGCGTTACCGTGCAAGTGGTGCGGCTACTTGCCGAGGGCGCCTATGCTCAAGTGCTTTTGGTTCGATCATCGGCTACCAATGAAACTTTTGCGCTAAAGCGGATCCTTTGCCAATCACAAGAGGTTGAAAGTGACGTGCAAATGGAGCTCCAAGCCTTCCGCGTACGTATTTCATGGATTTGACGTGAAACCTTTGATGATTTGACTAACACCTCTTTTATGCTATGGTTTGCTGCCCGTCCAGTCCGTCAAGCACCTAAATATCATGCCACTTGTGGAGTTTTCTGAGGCACGGGTCCAACAAGGAATGGAGGTACGAATACCCAATTCATTGGTTTTGCTACGAATTGTTTAACTGACGATTGCTCGTGATCTTTGACCATTTTAGTTTTACTTTTTGGTCCCATACTTCGAGCGCGGAAGCTTGTGGGACGCAATTGACGCTGCGTACCAGTCATCGTCGCCTCTGTGGCCGTTCACTCAGCGCACAGCACTCCATCTCTTCCATGGCATTTGCTCGGGTGTACTTGCACTGCACCGCGCCGGTTTCTGCCACAGGGACCTCAAACCGCATAACATCTTGCTATCTTCGTCGTCCACCGGAGAGGATTTCCTTGCCTACATCCCGGTGGTGACAGACTTTGGTAGCTGCGCTCCGATTCGTGTCGAAGTGAACTCACGTCGGAATTCGCTCGAGTTGCAAGATGAGGCAAACCGGAAGAGCTCAGCACCATACCGGGCTCCTGAACTGTTTGAACCAACAGTTGACGTTGCGCTGGATGGCCAGTCGGACGTGTGGTCTCTTGGTTGCGTGCTGTAAGTATCCTGCAGTGTTTTCTGGGTTGGTTTGGCGAATTACTGTGGACAAGGTTCTAACTACGAATTGACTTGTATCCCATCCAGGTACGCGATGGCATTTGGAACAAGCCCCTTCGAACACCCGCGAGAGGTTTATTGCTGTTCATGTGTACTAACGCACTACTTTGCATGCATTCTCATGGGACTTGTGTGGTGTGTTCAGGGCTTCATGAAGTTGGCATGCTTGAACGGCCGGGTGTCATTCCCACCGGAGCAAGGCGGCGTGATGCACCACCGCGGCACACAATTCACCGCCGAGTTCTGCGACTTCATCCGGGACATGCTGCACACAAACCCCGAGGAGCGGCCGTCAGTCTTGGACGCGCTCGAGTTTACTGAGGAACTTCTGAACGACGGGATGCAGCGGTAAGACCTGACAATGCTTAACCTTTACTTGCTGCATCGATATTCTTGCCTCCTTCACCATGCTTTCCAAAATACAAGAACCACATTGGCAAGACAAACAAACCCAATAAATGTAATTCATGTTGAAGTGGAATAGCCTCAAAACTCAGCAGCGTGCTCCTCAAAAGCTTCACATGATGAAAACCGAAAGAGCAAGGCGAGCTGCGATGTGCTCGTCAGGCACGGGGTTTCCCTACGACTTGAGGCTTAGGCCAGGTAAGCGGCAACCAGACCCGCAGTCGCCGCCAACGCGGCCGAGACAGTGGCCGTCGTTGTCGCAGCACTGGATCCCGCCGACGCCGAGCTAGCAGCGGTCGTGCTGCTGGCCGTGGAAGGGGCGTCGGTAGCTCCCGGCGCCGCAAACGAGGCCGAGCTCGAGGTCACGGTCCAGCCGACGGAGCCGCTGCTGGAGCCCGAGCTGGAGTCGGTCGTGTTGGTGGGCGAGGAGATGCCGCAGTACCCGAGCAGCTTCTTGGCCGAGTACTGCAGGCCCCAGAGATTGTAGCGGCAGTTGGGCAGCACGTTGTACAGCTCCTTCAGCGCAGCCTTGCAAGACGCCGTGTCGCACATCTGGGTGGCATCGGCCGTGGTCACCTGCAGCATGGTGCCGGACTGCAGACTCAGCGCGCTCTCACACTGCGCCTCGCGCTGGTTCGAGGTCAGAATGGTCTGGGCCTCGTTCAGCTGCGTCGTGTTGCACTCGACGATGGCCGCGAGCTCCGCCGACAAGGACGACGAGCCCGACGCGGACGACAGCGACGCGGTGGTCGACGAGCCCGAGCTGGACTGCGCCGAGGCGACGGCGGCGACGGTGGCCACGAGCAGCACGGGCGTGAAGGTGCGCATTGCGGCGGCTCCGGTGCTGGAGAGAGGTCCGAGACGTTGCGGGAATTTTTGATACTAAGGGAGAGTCGGGCGCTTTTACTCCACGTTGGACAGATGGCGTGTCTCTATTACGATAGGGACGTTGCTAATACCGGTAGGCTGCAGTATCTAGCGCACTGCGATGCCCGTGGCGTTCGTGGCGATGCCGCAGTGCTGGAGGAACTTGGCGGCCGAGAACTTGAGCCCCCAGAGCTCGTAGCGGCAGTTGGGCAGCGTGAAGAGCAGAGTCCGCAGCGCAGTGAGGCAGATCTGCTCGCCGCAGAGCTCGTCCGCGGCGTCGGCGGACTGCAGCAGCATGCCGGACTTGATGCCGATCTTATCCTCGCACCGCAGCGTGTTGGGCTCCGTGGTGAGGATGGCTTCACCGAGTTGCAGCTGGTCGCGGGTGCACTCCGGGATGTCGAACACGAGCGCGGCGGCAGACTCTGTTGCGTTCGACGCGTCAATGGCGGCAACACATACCGAAAAGACAGCAACGATAACGGGAAGAAGAGCGCGCGATGCCATTGGTCGCTCGCTAGCTGTCTGAAGCAATGGTGACGAGCATTCGAGCGTTTATTGGTTTTTTTACGTTCTAGTCCCGCGGATGACTACATCCAACCGGACCTCGGATGTCCAGCGCCACGTACTCCCTGCTTCTCGAACAACACCTTCAACCTGGCGACTTGGCTGTGGTCGAAGATCGTATCGATAGGGGCTTTCGCGATCTCTAGAAGGCGCGCCTTGCTCAGCGCGAACGCCCGCGCGGCACGCAAGTACTCGGTCGACAATGTGGTGTCCAGCACGCCGTAGTCGTCCGTGCAGAGGCACAGCGGGTAGACGCCAAGCTGCTGCTCTTGGCCCCGCTCGTTAGCGAGCAGCTTGCCGTGCGGGTGCGAGGTGAAGCCGCACTCGCACAGCCCCGAAACCTCGAGCTTTGCGTCCGACGGGCACTTGCAGTCGCCGCCACGGCGATATCTCGCTAGCGTGTGCACGTTGGAGGTCAGACAGACCTCGACGGGGATCCGCAGCGCCAGCATCTTGGCGTACAGTGGCTCCGGCAGACAGCAGGCGTGGCCCAGTCGGTCCGGCCCGAAGTTGAGGATTCGGGCGGACTCTTGGTCGTCAAAGTGCTCGGCGAAGTGCACGGCGAGCTTGAGACCGCCAGCTCGCGCGCGCTCCAGGACTTGCTCGAAGCGGTAGAACTCGCAATCCGGACGTTCCGAGTTGCCACTGAGGTCAATGCCCACAATGAACGGACACTTCCGCTCGTGCTTGCGCTCCAGCGCCATGGCCACGGTGTCTTCTGCCAGGTGCAGCGGCTGGTTCCGGTTGATGCTCAGCAGCAGCCGCACCTCGACGTCCAGGTCTCGTCGCGCGTGGCACTCCTGGAGCGCCGACACCACTTCATCCACGTAGTCTGCGCGAGTGGCGCCATCCCTCGCCAGGTCGCGCGGCGTGGAGCGCAGCTCCAGGTACTTGACGTTCTCTGCTGCAAAGTCCTCCACCGCTTCAATGACGACCCGGCGGAGCACGCGCCGACTGACAACCACTTGGTGGATGAGCCCGAACATCTCGAAGCACTCGTCGAGGCTGCGGTTCTTCGGCAGCCGCAGCGGCTCCGTGCCGTTCAGCTCGGCCTCATCCTGCAAAACCTCCTCCAAGGTCGACGGCCGAATGGACCCGTGGATGTGCGCGTGCAGCTCCACCTTGGGCAGCGCCCTGCAGTACGCCGCGAGCTTGTCATCGAGCATGGTCGACGACAATGTGGTGTACGCGTGGTGTGGTCTGAGCACGCGGTCCGTTGCGACACAGTCAACAGCTCACACCACAACCGAAGCCGCCGAGCCAAAGCTCCCACCCCCTCTATCGACCCGCCATGATCGACCACTTCGTCATCTTCTCCAAGACCGGCACGGTGCTGTGGTCGCGCACGCTGTGCAAGCTGGGCGGCGACCCCGTGGACAACCTCATCAACCGCGTGCTCATGGAGGACCGCGCCGGCGAGAAGAAGTTCATCGACGACGCGTACGCCATGCAGTGGGTGTTCGAGAACAAGCTGGACCTGGTCTTCGTGGTGGTCTACCAGAAGATCCTGCAGCTGCTGTACATCGAGGAGCTGCTGGAGATCGTCAAGAAGGACTTCATGGCCATGTTCCCGCAGCAGATCGCCAACAAGACGCCCGTCGAGTACGAAGACAAGTTCACCAAGATCCTCAAGGCCACGGAGCTCAAGTTCACGGACAAGCAGGCGCGCAAGGGCCCGCGCTCCTTCAATGCGTCCAAGAAGGCCAAGGCCAAAGGCGTCACCTCCAATACGTCGGGCAAGACGGCGGCGTCATCGCGTTCTGCGACGACTGCAGATGTACGTACCATGCTGAGCTTTTGTGTCTGTTTTGCGTTGACGCATGTGTTGTGACGTGTTCGTGGTTGTGTGAGCGCAGTCTAGTGAAGATGGCAGTGACAGCCCCACGTCCGATGGAAAGGACAAGAGCCTCGAGGAGCTGGAGAACGAGGCAGCTCTGCGCTCGAAGGGGCGTACGATGCGCACGGGTCCGCGCCGTAAGGGCAAGGACAAGGCCGCGAAGGAGCCCAAGAAGAGCGGCAAGAAAATGACGAAATGGGACGACACGAAGGTCTCCAAGAAGGAGGCCGAAGCGTTGGATCGCTCCAAGATGGTAAGTGGTTGCTGCAAGTGGATGGTTAGAAGTGAGTGGTGATGCTAATTGATTGGAGCGATCTATGGGTATTGTCAGACCACTGCCGAGGAGGAAGAGGCGCAGCTCCGCGAGAAGCGCGAAGCCTACATTGGAGTATGTTTGAGTTTCTTGCTTGCTGTTGATCCTCCGCTACGGTGTGCTAATGGTGCTCTATACTACCCGCGCGTTTCTGTGTAGGAAATGGAGGACAGCGACTCCGAAGAATTCTCTGATACCGACGATGAGTCAGCGGCTTCCTCTGGAGCAGAGTCCGACTCGAGTCAGGGAGGCTGGAGCTTTTCCAAGACCCGTTTGGGTAACTTCCTTAGCACTGTGTCTGGCAACAAGATTCTCGAGCGGGAAGACTTGGAGCCTGTGATCACTCCCATGCACCAAATGGTAGGCACCTACCTACCTACCTATGAACAAAACCTTTTTCTTGTGAACAATACGAACTAACTCCCGGGTGCCTTTCTGTTGCAGCTGATCAGCAAGAACGTGGCTTCGGAAGTCGCCGATGAGCTGTGCGAGTCTGTCATCACCACCGTGGTCGGTCAGAGACTTGAGAGCTTCACGCGTATCTCCACGGTGGTGCGCAAGGCCCTGGAGGCCGCGCTGCTGCGTATTTTGACGCCCAAGAAGTCCACCGACATTCTGCGTGAGATTTTGCAGGCTAAGTCGGAGGGCCGTGCTTACAGCATTGTTTTCGTGGGTGTGAACGGTGTTGGCAAGTCCACCAGCTTGTCCAAGGTGTGCTACTACCTGAAGTCCAAGGGTGTGAAAGTCATGATTGCTGCCTGCGACACGTTCCGATCGGGTGCTGTTGAGCAATTGAACCAGCACGCTAAGGTGCTGGACGTGGAGCTGTTTCAGAAAGGGTACGCGAAGGATCCGGCCTCGGTGGCCAAGGAGGCTGTCAAGTATGGCACGGAAAACGGCTACGACTGTGTGCTCATTGACACTGCTGGTCGGATGCAAAACAACGAGCCTCTCATGCGCGCACTGGCCAAGCTTGTGTCCAACAATGAGCCCGATCTGGTTCTATTCGTCGGAGAGGCGTTGGTGGGCAACGATGGCATCGACCAGCTGGCGATGTTTGATCGGGTATGTAGCAGGAACTTGTTGCTCTTTCCAGCTTTATCACCAGTTTGCTAACTCTAGCTTGGGCTATTCCTCTCCATAGGCCCTTGCTGACTACTCAGACCGCCGTGTGCCGCACCGCATTGACGGCATTGTCATCACGAAGTTTGACACGATTGATGACAAGGGTAAGTTTGCCGATTTCTTCGAAACACTGTGCATGACTTACATGATCCTCTCTCGTTTGTTGCAGTCGGTGCTGCTGTGTCGATGGTGTACAAGACCGGCCAGCCGATCATGTTCGTCGGCACGGGCCAGAAGTACACGCACCTGAAGAAGCTGAACGTGCGAACGGTGCTGCGTCACCTCCTGCAGTAAGGCCTTTAGAGGCCTTGCACGACCCACTGGATCTCACTCCAAATGGTTTTTGCATTTGAGGACTTTTACTCTTTCCCTAACGCTTCGAATAGCACTCCGCTATGATTCGTCTGGTACCTTCTCATTGTTCGTTCGCGCTCGCGCTGTATCCGTATCCAAGCTCGGAATATTGAAGCGGAGGTGTGACCAAGTCGTCGCGAAGAGGGTCCAAGTCGATGACCCACGGTGTTCCAAGCCACATTGCGTGCGTCGTGTGGTCCTCGCGCTCGTAGCGCGTCAGCGGGTGCACCAGGATGCTCAGCGACCCGCGGTGCAGCGTGAACCACGCCAGCACCTGGGCGAACGACTCGGCCGGCGCCCACGTCTCGAAGCTGCCGCTGAGGTGCGGGCCCACGGGTCCGAGGTTAAATGGAGGCGGCTTGCCGGCCAGACCCGGCAGCTCCTTGCTCGTCACGTCATTGCACACGGCGATGAACTTTTTGGGGTCGGCCGTCACTTGGTCCACCAGCGCGTCGCGCAGCGCCTGCGCCTCCTTCCTGGAGCGCTCGTTGGTGGCGTAGAAGTACGTGTGGAAGTGCCACTCCTTGATGCTGCGTTGGTCCGGGGACATTGCGAGAGATCTTCTACTTGACGCGCACAGGGCAGATCGGGATGTGACAGCGACGGCGTCCACATCAAAAGCTGCGGAGACCACCATCACGAATTATTGCATTTCGACCAATCAAAAAGATTATTGCGAATGACGCGGCTTTGCATGACCGCCCATCACCGCTTGGCGCAAAGAAACGCCAGTGCGATGGCTTCATTTTTGCCACTCACTCTTGGCACAGTGCAAGAGCGAGAATGAAGGCCGAGGTGGCGCGCACTTGTCCGTCAGGGCCGCGCTCGACTGACGCCTCCACGGGGCCTTGGCGCAGGTGTATTTCCGTCGCGGTCAGAGCTCGACGGGGCGTGTGCGATGAGACCGGGCGACGCAGCTATATCGAGGCCGCATACGGAACAGGCTCGCTCGACGCTAATCATGGAATAATGGACGTGCCCGCAGTGGTTTCTGCGCGTCCTAGCTCGGCTTGGAGTCTTGTGACGGCGTCCCGAGCTGGTGCCAATTGAACGCTGGACGTTGCGCCGAAATTAGGCCAGACAGCGCCCGTATTAATAGAGACGAGACCGCGAAGCTGGCGTCGTTGCATTTGCAGCGGGGGAGAGAGTTATTTCTGTGCGCGGAGAAGACTGCGCCAGTTGTGCTGAAGCGGTGATGAAGAAGGTGGTGGCGGGGTTTCATTTTTAAACTTCCGCCGCCAATTTGGCGAAACGTGTGCAGCTTCCCACTCCGACAGTAGAGCCGTCTCGCGCAGCGCAGCAGAAACAGAGCCGCCAGCCCCCGCTCGCTTGCGCCTTGCCCCACTCCGACCGTGACCGTCGAAGCAGCAGCGCTTCGATTGCCCTCGACAGCCAGGAAAAGTAACACAGAGTCAACAATGGGACTCTGCGCTTCCCAGTTGACCGATAACGATCGGCAGGCCATGGTCAAGTCGCGCGAGATCGAAGCCAAGAACGAGGAGGCCCACCGCGTGGAGCAGGAGAAGGTCAAGCTGCTGCTGCTAGGCGCAGGAGAGTCAGGCAAGAGTACGGTCTTCAAGCAGATGAAGGTGCGTTTACTGTTGCTCTTGGAGAGTTATTTTAGAGTTCGCGCCCCAGAAAACTCATTCCGTTTCGGTTCCTGCAGATTTTGTATGGCGCAGCGCTGACCGAGGACGAGAAGCGGCACTGCACTCCAATTATCTATAACAACGTGGTGACGTCCATCAAAATGCTGATCGAACAGTGCACGGAAATGAAACTCAAGGGCGAAGTGGTGTGCGTACAAGACTTTGAGGACATTCGGACGCTGAGCGATGAGGCAGAAGTGAACCCCGTGATAGGTCAGAAGATCAAGAACTTGTGGACGGACCCCGGCGTTGTGGCCACCTGGAGCCGGCGATCCGAGTTCCAGATCATCGAGTCGGTCAAGTACTACTTCAATGACCTGGATCGCATCATGCGCGACGACTACGCAGCAACGCAGCAGGATATGCTGTACGCACGCGTGCGCACGTCCGGTATCGTAGAAGAACGGTACCAGATCGATGGCGCCACCTTCGTCATGTACGACGTCGGCGGCCAGCGTAACGAGCGTAAGAAGTGGATCCACTGCTTCGAGGACGTGACGGCAGTGATTTTCGTGGCAGCGCTGAGCGAGTACGATCAGTCTTTGTATGAGGACGCGTCCACGAACCGTATGATCGAGGCCATCACCTTGTTCGACGAGATCGTGAATAACAAGTTCTTCCTGAACTCGGCTATGATCCTGTTCCTGAACAAGAAGGACTTGTTCCAGGACAAGATCAAGAAGGTGGACCCCAAGACGGTGGAGGTGTTCAAGGACTTCCCCGGCGGCATCGGCGATTACGAGCTGGGCGTGCAGTACTTCCTAGGAAAGTTCATGGAGATGAACCGCCAGCCCGAGAAGGAGATCTACCACCACGTGACGTGCGCCACGGACTCGCAGAACGTCCAAGTCGTGTTCAACGCCTGCAAAGACATTATTTTAAAGCAGAATATCAAGGGCTCCGGCTTCATGTAGGCAGGCGCGACTGGACGGACACCAGACAGCATGTACGACAATGGGAAGCGCACGTCGACCTGGCAACCGGCGGACGGACGACACCCCGAGGAGGAGCGCGTGGTGATACGGAGCGAAATAAGCTTTTGAGCGCCAGCCCAGCCTACCTCCACACCTTCGCCGACTACGTAGGCAGCAGGAACACGTGGGGAGCCAAGGAAGGAGTGCGTAGAACATTTTATATACATTGACTCTTTTCTCATTTAACCCCTTGATCTTTTGCCACATGCGTACCGGATGAAGGCGCTACTACAATCTCGGTTGCCTTCATTTTGCAGTGCTACATGTGGAGCTGCTCGGCTTCACTTCGACTTGGTCATTTGCTCCGACTCACATTCGCGCCAAAAATAGACCTACCCTCGCATCTGATCCCGCCAATGGGAATCCTTATTAAATCGCATTTGCCAATGAAATCCAATCACATAGGCTTCCGCCAATCAGCGCGAGGAAAACGAGCCTCGGGATAAACCGCGGTCGAGTGCGTACGGGATGGACGGGAAAGCGGTCATCGGTCTGGGATACGGTCTCGACCGGATCGTTCATTCCTCAATTCACCGAGCAATTCCAACCTCCCCAGCAGCAATGGCGAAGACTCCCTCGAAGAAGGCCGCGAAGACGGTCGCCAAGTCCGGCAAGGGCAAGGGCAAGGGCAAGAAGCGCGTCGAGTCGTACTCGACTTACATCTACAAGGTGCTGCGCCAGGTGCACCCGGACACGGGTATCAGCAAGCGCGGCATGTCGATCATGAACTCGTTCATCAACGACATCTTCGAGCGCATCGCCTCGGAGGCCGGCAAGCTGTCGCGGTACAACAAGAAGTCGACGCTTTCCAGCCGTGAGATCCAGACGGCTGTGCGCCTCATGCTCCCCGGTGAGCTGGCCAAGCACGCCGTGTCGGAGGGCACGAAGGCCGTGACCAAGTTCACGTCGGCTTAAGTGCCATAGCGTCCGCGTTTCCGGCTTCCGGTCGACTTTCATTAGGCGATTGGAGCTAGTCGTTTGCCCCGTGTAGACGACACGTCTTAGTCGATTACCTTGCTGCTGCCATTCCTACGGGAGGAACGCGCAAGGTATCGCACTCTTCATTCTGGTGTTTATTAACACCACCCGTTGCAAAAGATATTTAACGAGTAGGTGCTCGACGCTCGCATCTTGAATGGTGAAGCTTGGCTCAATGTGTAGGGAAGCTTGATTCAGTTTCACTCCTGATACTAAGTTCTTTGACTTTCAGTAGAAATGCTACCGAGTTTATTTCATGAAGTTTCTGCTGTGTATATGCTACTACAATGAGGGTGGTTTGCTTGCAATTGATTCGAATCCTTGTCGTGTTGGAGGATTGTTGGAGGGGAAGAGGACTTTACTGGTCTAATTCTTTCATCACACTGCTAGTAGTAGGATTCGCGAAGCTGTTGTTTGAATTGCAATAAATCGTTGGTGACCAACTCAGTAACTGCGATAGCAGCGCTGCTCCGTTTAGTAGCTCCAGAGGTTTGTTTGTTTACTTGCTCTTCCTGTAGCTCGACTTCGTTGGTGCAGGAGCGTATTGTGCAGCCTCATTGGCTTGGAGCCTTGAGGTGGTGGTAATTATAATACTGTTGGGCCGACGAATGGACGAATGGATCCGCAAAGGATGCGATCACCAAAAGTTACTTGCGCGGAGATTTACTTGCGCGGAGATTGAGTCACGAAAGCGGCGCGAACTTTCCTCCACGCGCCTGGTCTGCCCACTTGAATTCGGCATTGCGAGCATAGCCACAAAGTGGTGGCTGCACTCACGCGACTCGCGCGTGGCAAATGATGTGCGCAGTTGCAGTCTCCAATGCCAGCAATGACGACTCGCCGCCATGACTGCCAAAGTCCACGATCGATCCAGCCGGCACGGACGGTCTCGGGCCATTTTCGTGGAGGCACGCCATCGCATGAGCGCCAGCGCTCCGTTGACGTGCTGGCCAAATCTGGTCGCCAGGCAGATGGATGCTAGTCAGCGAGCGGCTGGCGAGTTGCTCCGGAGTGCCAGCCACTTGATAATGAGCCCGACATGCTTCCATCCATGCTCGGATACACGTCTCGTTTTGCTGCCGTGGCAACCTACATGTACGTGTAGTGCTGTGAGCTGGAGGTGATAGCTCTTCGGTGGGTGCCGGCATCGGCAAAGGCAATTGAGACAGCGATAAACCGGAGCCGACCCATTTTTCAAACGAGGGGCATAAACCGGAGTGTGTGGTTGAATTTCCGATTTCTGGATCCCTCTATTTTCCCAAGTAAAAGCGTCGCGCTGACTCTCCCCATTTGCCAGTTTTTGGCGAACGACCAAATCATCGCGCCGGCGTCGCCACCTCGCTCAGCTCGCGGCCGTCTCCTTCCCTCTCATAGCGCGACTGTCCTAGCGGATCCCAGAGCGCCCCCGTGCGCGCCGCCCCCGCCTCTCGCCCCGCCTGCTGCGCCCGCGCCCGCCGCCATGACGCCGCCCGACTTCCTGCTGCGCGTGCCGCCGCTCAAGCTGCACGTGCGCAACGCCACCCAGACCAACGGAGAACCAGCCGTGGTACGTCCGTTAGTCGAACCAACAAGCCATGCTATGCTACTCGCCCTCTAACCTCTTGGCGCGGCCTTGGCCTCTGCAGTACGAGCTGTTCTGCCGCCTCAACAAGACGCGCGAGAAGCAGGATGAGCCCGTGGAGGTGATGCAGTGGAGTCTCTGGAAGACCTACGAGGAGTTCCAGGCCTTCGACAACCAGATGCGCGCCGCCCGCGCGTCGCCCTTCGCCAAGATGATGGTCACCGTCGCCTTCGCGCCGGGCCACCGCGTGCGCGCCTTCTTCCACCAGGACCAGACGGCCAGCTTCCTCGAGATGCGCCGCGCCGAGCTGGACTTCTACATGCAGCGGGTCATGCTCTTCCCGGACGTGGTGGAGTTCTCCAAGCGCGGCGGGTGCAAGGTGCTGGCTGACTTTATTGGGGCCGAACAGCACATGGACGTTAGCGGACTGCTGGGCCCGGCGTCCCCGAGCATGAACATGTCGGGGGGGTTCTCCTTGTCAAGAGGAATGCGACGCGACTCGACGGATTCAGACAATCGCGCGTCGCTGGCCAGCGCCACCGGCGGCGCAGGAGATAAGATCAGCTCGCGACGCAAGATGTGCAGGCTCGAGATCGAGGAGGAGCTGGCTCTCCGCAGCGGAGCTCACGAGCTCAAGCGGTTTAAGAAGCGTGCACGCGTCTTCCGGAAAGAAAACGACCCCGTCGCAGCGGCGGACCCGTTTGTGGACTTCCTGCACAAGGAGTACGAGCCCGACTTCGCGCTTTGGATTCTGCGGCGCTTCGTGCGCTCGCTCAAGAGTGCTGAGAAGCGCGAGGCGCTCTGTGCTGCTGGAGGCGTCTCTATCGCGTCTATTGACGCCGAGGAAATGGACGAGAACACGGTGCAGCGTCAGAATCGCCGTCTGAGCATGCAAGAGGAGGAAGAGGCTGATCGCCGATCCAAGAAATGTGGTACGTTAGCGTTGTGATGGTGAGGCTCATTGCTTTGTCGGTAACGGGAGGACTTATTTGGCTTTCTCGACTTGTTTCGTTTTTGCGGAATCCCCACCAGCAGAGCAAAAGCTGCAGAGCTTTTCCAGCAGTCAAAGAAGCTCCGGCGGCCGTGCTAGCGACCCTGCTGTCCCCGGTCGTGTCTCGCGGAAGAAAGCCAACCGCCAAATCCTAGAACGGGTAAACGCGCTTTCGAACGGCGACGTGCACACCGTGGACGAGTTCAAGCAGGCGGCCAAGGCGCTTGGAAACCAAGAGATGAGTGGCCAGGCGTTTGTCGACTACCTGCGCTCAATTTTCGGCAAGAAGGAAGCAGAAGAGTTACTACTCCTGGTTGTCGAAGTGGTCCCGCAACCACAGGTGCAGCAGGAACTGCGCGTGGCCTTGGCGCGGTAAACGAACTCGTCCTACACAGCGCTGCCCAAAAATGACGGCAGAAGCAATCCCGAGGTCGAAATCCTCTGGTTCACAGCTCGGGAGCTTTTTACACTGACCGTGAAAGTCTAGACGTGTGCAGCAACTCGAATGCCAGCCGGGTCTCACGAGGTCATCCTACATGAACGGTGGCGATAGAAGCTGCCCCATAATTTTTAACTGTGTACAAATATTCATAAGAACTTGATGTCCATTGCTTGATCAACTTATTATCGCGTCGATCTTCCAGACAAGCTCGCGCAGTTTCTTGATCTCAAGCGTCGATCCCATGCCGTTCTTGAGTAGGTTGGCGAATTGGACCTTCGAGTACAACGTCTGTAATTCATGATTAGCTCAGCGGATTGAAACGACAAGCAATTGCAACTCACCTTGTTAGCTTGGGCCCATTCCAGAAGTTCATCCTCATCGTAGTAGAAGGCCTTGATGTAGTTGCTCACGTACTCGCGCCCGCGAGGCACCGTCCGAGAGCTGATGTGGTTGATCAGATCAAGCCCGTTCTGGAGCGCATGCAAGTCCAGCAACATCAGAGCACGGCCTTGAGGAGAGGGCTTGGACACCGTGGAGAACGCCTGCAACAGTGTATCCATGATAGTTTGCACCATTGCCGCCCAAATATCCTCTCGCGCGTCCATCGGAATGGATCCATCCGCCAGAATTTGAAGTCCACCCCACGCTTCTCCACACTTTTGCACCAAATGCACGATATACTCGTTGTGCTGATCACTGATGTAGGGAATATCCCATGACACTGCTGAAACTGAATCCAAAAGAGCAGGAACGTTCACAAGCCTTGTTGCGATCGTACTGTACATGAAGCTACGGAGCTCTCGTGCCATCGTGCGATTCCGTTCGTACACTTCATCCATCAGGCAGAGATATCGATCAGGGAGATACGACCGAGCTAGGTCTTCAATTGCATTCAGTAGCCGAGACTGACCGACAATTGCCTCGCATGCAATCGATCGTTCGGCCAACGCGTACAAGTTGCTTTCGTGAGCATCCTCTACGCCGGGTGGTGTTCGAGTCACCTTGCGCAGTGTGACTTTCCTCGACATTGGAGAGTTCTGCTGCTGATCCATTCTTCCATTGTCGGAATTTGCAGCAGGGTAAATCAAAGCAGACGACTGAAGAAGTACTTCACCAGCATTGATCTCGTCTGCAATGCGGCAAATACCAGTGCGTAGACCATTCCACCGCGTTGCATCGTTCTTGAATAATCCCCCACCTCTACCCCGGAAGAGCTCGGTGATATCGTCCGCGGCGATAAAGTTAGTGAAAACGGCGTACACGTTGAACTCAAACAGATTGTTCAGCGAGCGGAAAACGTCCCAGCCAATATGAGGTAAGTGCTCCATCATTTTCAAGTAGACGCCGCAGAGTCTGAGAGGCACAATTGTGGTCAGCCACCTGACGACAATAGAAAATCAACCCCAATCTGCACTTACCGGACAAAGCCTGCGAGGCCTGACGAGGTCAATACAAACTCGGACTCGTTTGGATCCATCACAGGGAGCGCCTGATTATCACCAACTCGCGGAGACACCTTGTCACCATTATTTGTGCCCACGGTTTCATGCTGGAAGCGAATGCCTTGCTTCATAGACAGCCACTCCATCGAGTTGGCAGCGCTAAACGGATTTCCCTCCTGGTGAAACGAGGGAAATACTCGTCTTGAATAAATAGGGTTGACCGCGAGATCTTCACGAACCTTCCGTTCAAAGAAGTATCCACTCCGCTTTTCGATGAGCCGGAGAAGACCCGTGTTATCGTCGCCGTCAGTGGTCGATGCAGTCACCCGGAGCCAGTTTTCCGTGTCCAGAAGCATTCGAGCCAATTCAGAATTATCATCATGAAAGGTATGCAGATACTGCTCGCACTTGACCCGAAGAACTGATCGAATCCTGTAATTAAAGGTCAGCACAGGTCATTGCATGCTCACAGCCAAGCATACAACATCATTGCAAGACGCACTTTGACGAAGGAACTCCTGTAAATTCTTCCCCTATTTCAGTAAACGTCGTCGTCGCAAGTGAAAGCGCAATAATATGCTCCATCTTGTAACCTAAGCATTAAAAAAAAACCAAGGAGTGTCAGCAATCACCAGGAGCCCTCACTTTCAGCTTGCTAATGTAAATGTATACCATAGGTCATGTCCAACTTCTCAATCATCTCCAGCACGCTTTGCTGAATATTTTCCCACACGATTTTGCGGTATCTCCGCAAGGTCATGCCAGTATCACAAAGAACTTGGTCGTACAAAGACCTTTGCGAACCAGAATGCCCTAGCGTACCATTTCTCGATCGGTGCGATGGGGACTCTGGTTCCTTTAATCTACCACCGCCATGACTGTGCTTTGAAGAGTGCGAATGAGAATATCCCCTCTCGCCATGATATTCTTCATCCTCGCTATCATCATCGTCATCATCATCGTCATCATCAATTCCGCAGCGGTGGAGGTATGCGTCGTCGTCGTTGAGCGGGTTAAACGGATCCCGATGCCATTGCACCAGCAGATAATACGTGTGCATCAAGTCGGTGAGGTGTTCATAGCCTTGCTTGACGTTCTCGACTGTCTGGGATGCCGGTGTCAGCGCTGAGTCAACCGGTTCTCCATGCTTGTTACCGTTGTTGTCTTCGATTTGGACATTCTTGTTTCCTTGCTTGAGCTTCTTTGGCGACACGGCTTCAAAAACTCGGCGCATAAATTCACTGGTCATGTCGTCGATGGAGCGCACAATGATCTCCGGAATTTTGGAGAGCACATCGTTCAACGTGTACGATGAAAACTCGAAGCCAAGATTTTCAGAGTGATCCGCAAGAGTAATGTAAGCTTGCAGCAGCTCCGTGTACTCAAGAGGGTCAAAATGTCCCGCGACTTTCCGCAACGACTAATCCACCACGATCACCAGAAAACCGAGGAGAGTGAGATACATATAACCCGCCACTCCGAACAATATCGTCAGAATAAATGCAACGAAACCTACCTGATCAAATTGTTCCCGCAGTTTTGGAATGAAGTCTTGCATCCGAAGCCGAATTTCATCCAAGATAACAAGCCCCTGCAACTTCCCGCGTGCCAATCCTTTCCGAAGGCCAACGCAAATGTCCACCTGCCATTCAAAAGTGATCCATCACCACGAATCAGTCCATTCCCAACAGTACACGGTTTGAGGAAGCGAACGATGGCACCTACCGCAGTAATAAATCGATGTTCTCGAAGAGCAACATTCATCTTCTCTTCTTCATCGAAGAAGTGGACGATTTGCGAGCCCAAGTTGACGATCTGTTCATGGAAGTAACAAAATAGGAGAACTAACACGAATGATAAGCAGCTCAATCAATGCCAGCATCTTACCTCGCTGACACGGTCGCGGTTCCGCTTCGTTTTCACGATTTCCAGCGAGCTGCACACCAAACCCCAACAAGCCACATCAGCGTCGAATCGGTATCCAAACAGCAGCCGTAACTAGGTAGCATACCTGAGAACCAGGTCATGCTTCGCCGTTGCAAGAAGGCGCCTCCCGTTCTTGACATGGATCTGCGCCCGTACCAAGTCGAGATCCACCTCCTGCACCACCTTCATGCCCTGGATCAGCGAGTTGTAGTTCGCGCGCACGTCATCCTGCAGCTTCGTCAGAATAACGTCCTTGGCCACATCCACGGCACTGATTTCCGTGCGCATGAACACGTTCAGCTTGTCCTTGCTCTCGGGAAGATTTTCCTAGTTTGAAAAAAAAAACCCATTAGCACCACACACCCACGCCACTTGCAGCTCCACTACCTGTGTACCAGCATGTGCGCCACTGGGTCGAAGCTCTCCGTGAAGTACCGGGCGTCGAGCGCCTCCAGAACCTCCTCGTTCGGCTGCGGGACCAGCACCGACATGGCTCTGGCCGTCTAACGCCAGCAATTATTGTTCGTAAGAGAAGCAACACCCCCGATAAGCAAACAACTGCGACGCACTCTTGGCGTCGGCAGGAACCCGGGCGAGAGCAGCGTCGTGTCCGTGTCCGAGTCGCCATTGGACGAGCCGTCGCCGGCATGGCGCGGACTCTTCTTGAGCTTGGGGAACAGGTTGCGCGGCAGCCTGGCCATCCACTTGTGGTCCTTGAGCGTTCCCAGCATCGGCAGCTCGTCCATCATGTCGCGCAGGTCCAGCGAGCGCTTGGGCTTCCCTGGCGCCGGCGCCACCGCGCTCACCGTCACGGGCAGCGGCAGCTCCATCCGCAATGTCTCTGAAGGAATCCGGATCTGATATTCATGATGGATAGTAGGTTGAATGACGAACGAGAGGTTGGTGTTGCTGGCAATCCGGTAATGGTAGCCACTTCTCCAAACCCAAGCCAAAGCCAAAGCCAAAGCCAAGGGATGGCCAACATCAACGTGACGGCGGGCGCGCCCCACGCCGCGTCGGACGAGACGTGCGCGCGCGCCGACGCGCTCAAGACGCAGGGCAACGAGGCGCTGGCGCACTTCAAGTTCGCGGCGGCCATCGACTTGTACACGAAGGCCATCGAGCTGGCGCCCACCGCGATCTTTTACGCCAACCGCGCGGCCGCGCACGTCAAGAGCGAGAGCTACGGACTCGCCATCGACGACGCGTCGGCCGCCATCGATCTGGACCCCAGCTACGTGAAAGGTGCGCGGCGGTGCTTCTGGCTCCTGCGACAGCGCGCTGGGAGGAAGAGCACGGAGGGGGAGGAGGGGAGACTGACGACGTTGTGGCTCTTATTGACTGATGGACAGCGTACTACCGCCGCGGCTCGGCGCAGCTGGCGCTGGGCCACCACAAGAAGGCGGTCAAGGACTTCCGCCTCGTGGCGCGCATGAAGCCGCAGGACCGCGACGCGCGCGCCAAGCTCAAGCTCTGCGAGAAGATCATCAAGGAGGCGGCATTCGCGGCCGCCATCCAGTCGGAGCGCAACCTGCCGCTCTCGGAGACCATCGACGTGGACTCGCTGGTGGTGGACCCGGCGTACGACGGCCCGCTGCTCCCGGAGGACGCGGCGCAGATTAAGCCCGACTTTATTGTGGCCCTCATGGACCGCTTCAAGCGCGGCAAGCTGCTGCACCGCAAGTTCGTGATCCAGATCCTGCTCCGCCTCAAGGACATGCTCTGCGCCCTGCCGTCGCTGCTGCGCATCTCGCTGCCGTCCGACGACCCGGATGCGCACTTCACCGTGTGCGGCGACACGCACGGCCAGTTCTACGACGTGTGCAACATCTTCTCGCTCAACGGGCTGCCGAGCGAGACCAACCCGTATTTATTCAATGGCGACTTCGTCGACCGAGGCTCGTTCTCGTTCGAGGTGGTCCTGACGCTCTTCGCCATGAAGCTCGTGTACCCGCAGCACGTGCACTTGCTGCGCGGCAACCACGAGTCGAAGAACATGAACAAGATCTACGGCTTTGAGGGGGAGGTGAAGCACAAGTACGACGAGACGGTCATGCAGCTCTTCACGGAGGTCTTCAACTGGCTGCCCCTTGCGGCGGTGATCCAGGACAAGGTGATGGTGGTGCACGGCGGCTTGTTCAGCGACGAGAAGGTGACGCTTGCCGATATCGAGAAGATCGACCGCAACCGCGAACCCCCCGAGAACGGACTCATGAGTGACCTCATGTGGAGCGACCCGCAGCCCTTTCCGGGTCGTGGCCCGAGCAAGCGCGGCATTGGTCTTTCTTTCGGGCCCGATGTTACGAAGGCCTTCTTGGAGCAGAACAACCTCAGTAAGTTTCGCTCTTGGTGTGATTCGGCTACCTTGTGCAGGCACGATTTCCGCTCGATCGTTACAGCCTGCTAACGTGCTGTTGTATTGCAATTGTAGACTTGTTGGTGCGCTCGCACGAGGTCAAGGATGAGGGTTACTTAGTAGAGCACGACGGAAAGTGCATCACTGTTTTCAGCGCACCGAACTACTGCGACCAAATGGGCAACAAGGGGGCGTTCATTCGCTTTGAGAAGGACATGCAGCCCCGATTCACGCAGTTCGTCGCGGTGGTACGTCCTTTAGCCATGCAGTTACTGCCATGAAAACTGCGAGATGTGGATTGTAGTGCGACTTGCTCACGGCTTCGTTTGTTGCTGTTCGTTTTCATAGGAGCACCCACCGATTCGACCGATGGCGTATGCCGGTAACATGGGCGGTATGTTCGGCTAGACAAATGCGAGTGCAGGCATACGTCTAGATAGGAGGAAACGCGAGTAGCAAGCAATTTCAACAGACTATACTCTGGACTGTATGCGTATTTTTCTTCCTCAATGAAGAATGGTTGCAGGCTCCCCTGCTCTGTATCACCAGTGTTCTTTACCTAAACAAGCGATCCATCAAGATGCTAGCGTTGTCTCGGCAAGACTTGGTTTGTCCGCTGAGACCTGACAAGTGGCCTCGGTAGAAGCGCCGAACGGCGTCTGGCTCATACCTGGAGAAACGCGCACTCGGTGGCGTTGGCGGCACCCAGTCGGCTAGTGCTGCTACGGTGCAGAACACTTCTTCACCGTTCCGCTGCACTAACGCCGCAAAGAGTTCCGAGGTTTGCTCCACAACCTCCCGAGGTGCTGTTGGACTCAAGAATTTGCTGCAAGCGCGCGTGATTTCAGGCACAAGTTGGGTCACCGTCTCCGATTGCTGGCAAACCATGGTCAGGCACGACAGAATCGCCAGTAGTTGGCGAATCTCTTGCGTTTTGCGAGTACCGCTCACAGCGCCAAGTTCACTATCAGCGGGCGCTTGAGTCTCGGCACCTGGTTGAGACGTTTGTACTTCGGTCCCATCTTCTGGTTTTGAGATCAACAGCATCGAGCGTGTGAGCTGCGACGACTTTGCATCGGCGCCGAAATGAATGGATTGAACTTGAGACCGCAGGACCGGCCACACAGACTCCACAAACCGATCTCCAACAAAATCACCTGCAGTTTCTGCTAGGGTACTGATAACACGGACGGTGCCAGTCACGATAGCGCGGTTCTCCACACGTAACCGAGGGAGCAACTCGGGCCACATCCGAGCGACAAGCGGCAAGAGCTGCTTTTGATGTTGTGAAAGAAATCGCACACCCTCATTGATCAGAGATAAAACCAGGCAGCACGCGATAGGATCCGATTCCACCAGGAAGTAGCCACACCGGTCCATGATATCAACTACCAGGGACCGATAGCCCGAGGCGTCTTCATCCTTGTCCTCGCCAGCGTCCTGGCTGTCAGGCTGGACTTCATCGTATTCCATCGGCATAGCACCTTTCACACTCGGCGGTTCAGGCGCTTCCGGGCTAGAGTGTTTTTCTTCATCGTCGGTCTCAGCTTCAATATCGAGCGCATCTATGCCATCGTTTGCCAACACCTTCATCTCATGAATGAAATTGTCTAGGAGTGAGCGAGAAGTTGCTGACTTTTCAGTCTCGTCATCTCCAACTGTTGATACTTTTTTGGCCTGAGATTCTTGGGCATCACGTACAATACTATCAAGCAGATTCTTGAGCGCGCGCAGTAGACCGCCGACATGAGGAGAATCCTGATATAAATCAACACTGCGAAGAAGCGACGATGCCACCTCATCCACAAGCGGCAAAGACGCCAATTGAGTGTGCCTCAGTAACGCCTCGACGACGAACGCAGTCATTGGGTACGCATCTAACTGCTCAAGCCGAGCGCACAAGGAATCCACGAAGTAGTCCATGTTGGCCTGGAAAAGAGCCTCTAGGGACTCGTAGCCTGTGAAAAAGTAGACCTTCTCTAACGCAGCCAAAGCTGCACGCTCCACTTCAACGCTGTGTGAACCCAATTGCTCGACCAAGGGATACAGTACATGGAGCAGGAACAACTTGAACTCCGCGCCAAGAATTTCCGCACACACGCCAACGCACTCCACCATAAGCGCACGTTGTGAAACAAGTGCTCTAGTGGAACCATTACGCTCCTCCCAAGCCTCCAGTGCCAATAAGTCTTCTAGAACGCGCCCAACAAGGTGAACATCTACCGATTCATGAACAGAGTGAGTGCTGCTTTCCTTGTTTGGGCAGTATGCCCGAAGGAACTCATTCAAAACCAGCACAACTTCAGCGTTCCCCGTTTCTGTGGACCTTGAACCTGCCTCAGATAAAAGCGTGAAGGCGCAGTCGATGAAGCCCGCTGGGGTCGAAACAGCACCGACATCGCGCAGCATCGACAACACCTCGCGAACTGAGGCTTCCTCGTTGAAAAAGCGCAATCGTTTTTGAAATTGCGAGACCACGACGCTTGCTACACTGGTACCGTCGCTTTCGTCAGACTCTGGTAGACTTGGAAGTGTTTGATGAACAATCAACTGGGTGTCAAGCGCAGCATATGACACCACGCGACAGAGGGAAGTGCAAATACTCTCCATGGAAGCGTCCAAATACGGGGTGAGGCTGGATCCTAGAAATGCCAGGTATCCGCGAAGAGTGCGCACAAGATGCACTTTTGTTGCCTCGTGCTCAGTAGCAACCTTTAGCACAAGCGTGGAGAGCAGCATTTGGAAACGATCTGCCATCTCGGGTAGTACCCGGAAACGCTCTTCCGAAGACAACGCCGACATCTGCAGTTTCTGGAGCACCTTGTCTGCTTCATGAGTAACTTCCGCAATGGCGTCACCACGGAGAACCAGAAGTTCATCATAGCACCGAAAGAAGGACATGCGGAGCGCTTGGCGGCACTGGAGCATCACTGTGCCACAAAGTTGTGCAAGCGCCGAACGGACTCGCCATGAAGAGCGCGGCAACCCTGTACTGGTGGTACCAGCAGCAACGGCCGTGGCACTGGCAGCGAACATCCGGGAGAGCAGTAAATCCAAGTTTACAGCTGTCGTTTCAAGCCATGTATCACCTTCACTTGACGGCGCCTCGACTGGTTCATTCGCCTCTGCGGTACCCTCCTTCTTCGCTTCAACTGACTGGCGAATCGCTTCAAGAGTGAATCTCTGCTGCTCTTGCTTCACTCCTCCTTCCCCGTCTCCTGGCAAATGGTCATCCCCGATGCACAAATGCAACGCCGTAGCTAAACACTCCAACGCTGCAACAATCACCTTGGACGCCTGTTGTGGTGCATTCGCGCTCTTCCACAACCCAGCAGCGACACCTGGCAAGTACTGCCGTAGCGTGTGCGGGTCACGAATGAAGAACAGCACGCACTTCAGCACTTCAACTGCTTGCAACGCAGCCTCCCGACACCGATCTCGCTGCGCCACATGCAGCAGCGACGCCACCAAGTACGCGAAGAAGTGCTGCTGGTCCACTTGAAGCAGCAGCGCCTGCTTTTCCTGCTCTTCCTCCTCCAATAGCCCCCGCAGACTCAGCAGAATGGCAAGTCTTAACTCTTCAGGCTGAGCTGCCAGCGTCGCGGCACCAGGAACGTCTTCGCCATCTTCTCCTGCCTCAGGCGGAGGCGGCAGGTACAGCACGCAGCTCTGCACGAAGCTCAGTCGCCGCTGCACGTGTCCGGGGTTGTACCCTCGCATCCGCGGCTTGCAACGTCGTAGCACGCGCGCAAATACCGCAAACGATCGCTCTTGAAGAGCCGAAGACTGCGAATGGAGCACGAAGGAGCCCAGCAGCTTGTGCAGTGAGAGCAGCACCAGATCGTCCATGGCCGCGAAGCCCACGAGATGCGCGTCAACTGCGCGCTTCTCCGGCGCTGGAGAAACCTCCACGCGGCCGTAGAGCCCCACTAGCTCGTCCAGAACCTCCTGCAGCTCCTTGCAGAGCCCATCACTCGGCTGGAGCTGCACGAAGCGCGACAGACGCGTGCACAGCTCCACGTACGCCGCCACCTCCGCCGTCGCCATAAGGTTGTCAAAACTGCCACGTGATGCTGTATGTAAGGTTTTAAATGTGGCCCACACAAATATCCCTTCAAGTGATACAATCATACGCAGTCACCTTCACTTCATCTTCGTATCTGACATAACCACCTCATGGGCGCTCCACGCCGCGGGAAGCAGCAGCTGGAGCTGCACGCGGCGCTCGTGGCGCAGCTCGCGGCCGTCAAGCAGCGCCAGCAGTTGCTGCGCGAGGAGTGCTCGGCGTTCGCCAAGGCGCCCGCAGCCCCCGAGAAGGCGGCGGCCCAGCGCTCGCTGCGCTCTCTGCGGCAGCTCACGCCCGACGTGACCGTGCTCTGCGCGCAGACCGGCGCCGTCGTGGAGCGCGTCGCCAACGCCAATGACGTGGCCGAGAAGATGACGCGCGAGGTGCGACACCTGGACGTGATCCAGTCGCGCCTGGGCGTGGCGCTGGAGCAGTCGGCGCAGCTGCTGACGCTGCGCAACGCGCTGGCGGGCATCCGACGCGCCATGCAGCAGCAGCGCTACCCGGAGGCCGCCGCGATCCTCCAGAAGCTCAAGAACATCGAGCAGCAGATGCCGCTGGACGTGGCGGACAAGCTACGCGTGGACACCATCGAGAACGATCTGAAGGGGGTCATTGAAGGCGCGTTCGACGAGGGCTTGCGAGCGGGCGACAGCCGCAAGGTGCAGACGTACGCGCCGCTGTTTCAAGTGGTGGGCAAGGAGTACGAGGAGCACGGGCTCGTGATGCTGCTGGAGCATGTGCACAAGGCTCTGGAGCAGGCGCTGAAGACGGAGGGGGATCCACGCGTCGGCGTGTTTAGTACTCAGGAGCTCATCACGCACCTCGCGGAGGTGTTTAACCAGGTTGCACAAGAGGCGCAGCAACATGCGGGACTGCTGTCGCAGTGCTTTGAGAGGGTGCACGGCCCCGAGAGATTCGTCGCAAAGCTGTACACGCTGGGAGAGCAGTCGGCGGTTGCGGTGTTGAACGCGTACATGGCGCAACGCAAGTTCCATGATCGGATTACGAACGGAGTGCAACTCGGATCGCCGACTTCGGCGGCTCCGTTGTCGCCGTCAAATCGGAGTGGTAGTAACCGCGGCATGCTATCTGCACCGGGAAGCCCCAGGGATGATGGCGTAGCTGTCATGAACGAACAACTGAATGAAATGGCTCTGGTGATCCAGCACACGCAGACGTACGAGCGGTTCATGCGTTCGAGGGTGGCGTCTGAAGCCGAGGATGGAGGAAATGACAAAGAAAATGAGCAAGTTGATGACGATCGAGGTGCTGCCATCCCGATGTTGCCACCGATCCAAGAAAGTGAACTGGGGAAAACTGTCCAGGAGATGGCGGGATTCTATTGCTTTTTCGAGAACGCACTGCTGAATCAGGCTGCGGAAAAAGCATTCCAGTGGGAAGAACTGCACTTCTCATCCGGCGACGGTAACTCTGGAGGTGCTAAAGTCGGCAGAATGGACAGCGACGACGGACTAGTGTGCTTTCCCATTTCATCCGCCATTGATGAAATATTTTACGTGGCACGCAACTCTGGGCTTCGTGCATTGGCAACAGGCCATGTCGACTGCGCGGCTGGTGTTCTTAACATGATTAATACGGTGCTACGTGATGTGGTTGGAGATACGATGCGAAGCCGCATCCGGCACATGTCTACTTCCGCCAAGATGGACAGTGCACCAGGAGGCGATGCTGCGAGCTTGCTGGCCGCCTCCTCTGCGCAGTTACGTGATCAGATGCAGCAGCAATTTGCCAAGCTCAGCAAGACGGTTGGACCTGTGGGTGGTGTTAACACTGGCGAAAATGCCGGGCAGACGCCAGAGCAGCGGAAGGAGCACGCCCCTGATGTCGTGCTCAACAGTTTGGAGGTTACCTCGGGATACATCGCACAACTGAAGGGCGAGTTCGAACACGAGCTGCCCGAAGCCTTCCCAGAGGTGCCGCAACACATTATGACTTGTCTGAATGCGTTGGAAGATGCTTCAGCTGAGCTCCAGCAGCTACTTCTTGCGTCGAGGAAAAAGCTCATTAAGCTCCTGGAGCCCAAGATTGCCAGTTATCTCAATAATTTGCTATCGTCGTCATCATCGGCTTCTTCTGCAGCCTCGGCATTGGCTGCATCCGCTACAGCTCTTTCGTCGTCTGGATCTTCGTCTGCGAGACGCAACCCCGTTCAGTACGAGCTCACTGAGGTTATGTTCACGTTCAACGAGGCCAACGATCCGTTTGCGCATGCGTTTGTACGTGGACTTCGTTCTCTGCTGGCTGCCTTTCGTGGGAATCTCTCGTGTAGCAACTACCGTGCTATCGTACAGGGGATTGCTGTATATTCTGCCGTTCAGCTCGAGTCCTGGTTCCTCTCTAGGGCCACACGCGTAAACCAGCTTGGCGCGTTGCAGTTTGACAAGGATGTTCGTGTCATCAGCACATTCCTCAGTGGTGAAGGTGGTGCGGGCGAGGAAGTACGCGAGGCATTTGCGACTTTAACCCAGCTCTCCGAGGTGTTGAATGTGGACACTCCTCAAGACGTGGTGGACGTGTACGGGCGGCGACGTCGTGGCGTAGCTTGGACATTGCCGGCTGCTCGTGTCAAGGAAGTGCTTTCACGCCGCGTGGAGTTTGCTGATGCCTCCATCAATAAGCTCGTCTTGAAGTAAGATGCCACTGTGAAAGTAAGCAAACCCAGTAAAAACTTTAGTTCATGGTACAATCCCGTTTACACGGTAGATCATTATAGGCTAGCTCTAGCATTCCTTCACCTGCAACTCTTCGCGGTAGGTGCAAATGCGCTTGGTCCACTCGAGTACTTCTCTCTTAACTTGCGCTTCGTCGACAGTTGTGAGTTGGCGGCTGCGAAGCACCTGCTTGCCATTGATCCACACATCCGAAACGTGCTCACGACCAGCGACGTACACTACATGACTCACTGCATTGTACATCGGGAGCATCTCGACGCTGTCGCACTCAACAGCAATCATATCGGCGCGCTTGTCCACTTCAATGGACCCGATCTCATGGTCAAGGCCAAGCGCTCGTGCTCCATTCAACGTAGCCATCTGCAACACCTCAGCGGCAGAAACACTCGTGCTCTGGCGCGACTCAGCCTTCGCTAGCAACGCCGCAAGCTTCATCTCTGCTAACATGTCGAGCGAGTTGTTACTCGCTGCACCGTCGGTGCCGAGCGTCACGTTCACACCTCGACGCAGCATTTCAGTCACCCGTGCGATCCCCGACGCCAATTTGAGGTTGGACGACGGGCAGTGAACCACATGAGCTCCAGCACGCGCGACGTCATCGATCTCCTCATCCGTTAGCTGCGTCATGTGCGCACATACAAGTCTCTGTGACAGCAGACCCAGCCGCTTAAAATTTGCCAGCGGGCGGAGCTTCTGGTCGCTCTTGTGGCAGCACATGGAAGCTCGGTTCAACTGCTCGCTGTCGTTGCATTCCGCCTCCGTCTCGTGCAGATGGATGTGGATCCGAGCATCGTACTTGGTCACTAGTGCGTCCACCTTCAGCAAGGTATTTTCCCCAACTGTATATGGTGAATGGGGCGCCATCGTGACCGTGATGAGGTCGTGGCATCCAGGAGCGTACTTCTTCAGATTGGGCTCGGCCTTGGCCAAGAAGTCGTCCGGGCCCGAGCCGTAGGGCGACGCCATGTCCATGATGCCTTGGCCCACTGCCCCCCGCATGCCCGTCCTCTCCAGCACGCCGCAGATCTCGTCCGGGAAGAAGTACATGTTGTTGAAGCACGTGGTCCCGCCGCGGATCATCTCGGCCACGGCGTGCGTCATCCCGGCGCGCACGAACTCCGGGCTGACGAACTTCTTCTCCACGGGCCAAATGTCCTCGGCCAGCCAGTCGTGCAGCGCCTTGTCGCCCCCCAGGCCGCGGAACAGCGTCATGGGCGCGTGCGTGTGCAGGTTGATGAGCCCTGGCAGCACGATGTGGCGGTCCAGATGCCGCTCCTCGACGCCGACGAAGCGCCTCAGGGCCTCGGCACGAGGCAGCAGCGCCACGACCCGACTCTTGTCGACCACGACAGCGGCGTCATGCAGCACGACGTCGCGAGGGACGACGGGGATCACGTGCGCCGCGAAGAGCACCAGATCCACGGTCTGCTTCGGCATTATTGCCAAAACAATTTGAGTTTGCCATGAAAAAAAGTGAAATCCATTTTTTGAGTTTGGCGCGAAAAAACGTCAACTCAAATTTAGGTTAGACCCTAATTGTTCCGTGGTGTTTCTTATCCTGTAGTTGCTCATTAAGCGCCAGTACCGTACTCTACTTGGCTGGCAATGCGGCAGCGCTCTCTGTACGCGTCGCTGCGGTGCGTCGTGCACCCAGCGGAACTGGACGTGGCGGAGCTGCTGGCCCTGGAGCTGTGTCTGCGCGACGGCGGGGCGGCCATCCTGGAGGAGCCGAACGCCGCGAGCAGCAGCGCCGTGACGCACATCGTGTGCCACCCCAAGGCCTACCAGAGCTTCGTGGAGCAGCGCAACGAGCGCTTCGTGGCGCTCGTGCGGCCCGAGTGGGTCTTCCGCACGTTCCTGCTGCAGCGGCTGCTCCCCGTGGACCGCTTCAGTCCCAACCCGGCGCTCATCTTCTCGACGCTCGCCATCTCAGCGGGGACGATGGGCAAGGACCCGCGGAAGGTCATCAACGGCCTCGTGACGCACTTTGGCGGGCAGATCGTCGACCAGAAGGAGGTGTATCCCGGGGCTACACACATTCTACACCAGGAGGACAGCGGGAAAGGCGCTGCTGCGGTGCCGGAAGAGCAGGAGCAGGAATTCCAGCAACTGCTGCAGCTCAACTTTTCCAAGACAGATTTGGCTCGCAGTGTCGAAGCGTGGAGACTGCATCTGTCGACTACGGACTCGACGTTTACGCTGCCCAGCTGTGTGGTTGCCTACATGGGGCGACGTGCGGGGCTGGACAAGCAATTCCATGTCAAGTACACGTGGATTGAGGAGTGCGCGACGCGCCAGAGTCGCGTCCCGGAGGGGCCTTTTGCTCATAAACCAATAGGAGCTGCGGAGACAAAGCCTGACAAGAAGGCGCGCAGCTGGAAGACGCAACCGGAAGTGCATCTGGAAGACCTGAACCTCACCAAGTGCGCGCAGGTGTATCAACTGGGAAGGACGGAACTCGGCACCGACCTCTCGGTGGTTCGCAAGTTGTCTACTGAGGTGGGGAATTTGCTACTTGTTGCTGTTCGACGTGATGGAGATGTTGTGAGGGACGTGCATTGGTATTGACACTCGTTTTTGGGTGGGTTGTGTTGTTTATAGAAACTCGAGGTGATGAAGAAAACGTTGCATGGCGCGATTGTACTCCTCGCCCAGCATACAGCGCCACTGCTTCGAGAGAAGCTGTCTGACACGCTGAAGACGGTCGATGCCAAGGTGGCGAATGTGCCATTTGGTGATTCGTATCAGGATATTGTGGCCAAAGTGGTCACGAATGCGTCGTTCGTCGTATGCCGCTACCGTGGTGGCTTCGAATACAACGAGGCCCTGCGTCAAGGCAAGAAAATCGTTAGTATCTACTGGGTTCTGGCAGGGCTCTCGCAAGTCAGCAAGCCGACACGATTCAACGAGGCGATCCAACGGCCAGTTCAATCTTTTGGAAGTATTTCCGGCATGCAGTCTTTTGTTATTACCTTGTCGGGATACTCAAGTCGATCAAGCCCAACTCGCGAGGAGCTCCAAATCGCTATCCACGCCACGGGTGCATGCTTGCTCCCAGTGCTCTCACGAACACATTCCACGCATCTCCTATGCTATGAAGCCTCTGGAGAGAAGTACAAGAAGGCGCTCAGCTGGAGACTCGACAACGTCTTGAGCCACGAGGTAAGTGCTTGGCATTCCCTTGGCTTGCCCTAAAATCTATTCTGACGTTCATTTTGGTTCTGCTAATAGTGGATATTCGCATGCCTGTCCAAGTGGGAATATGTCCCTGAAGATTCGTTCCGGTATAATTCAATCAAGGAGCTATCGGGAGATACAGACAGCACTGCATCAGATCACAGCTCCAAGAAGAAGGATAGCGGAGACATCCACCCGGACGAGGAAATAGTAAGCAAGACGAAGCTAGCAATCACACCCAGCGTGAGAAGTGCCAAGAAAGCGAAGAAGGGTGGCGAGAGACGGTTTGACGTCGACGGCATTCTCACTGAGATTGACAAGGTGCCGACTCCATCTGACAAGAAGCCTCCGGCCGACCAAAAGACTACGACCCCAGCAGCAACCTCTAAATCATCCTCTACGACGCCTGGCCGTGCGAAAGATGTCGCGTGCACGCTATTTGATACACCAACAAATCCAGCCGCACCTTCAAGTACTAAGCGGAAGACGCGAAAGAATGCCGCTGGCGAAGCGTCCGCAGATGTCGAAGAAGTGGAGCAGGAACCTGCTACCAAAGCTACGAAAATGGACGCTGAAGCCGTGAAGGAGCCTCCGCTTGTTATAAGCATCAACAGTGATAGCAACGACTCAGCCACTGTGGGCGAAGCAAATGACGGCACTGCAAAGCAGGAACCAGAAGAGACCAAGGTGCCTTCCAAGAAATCTAAATCCAAGAAGCGTAAGGGTGCAGAGTCGGAAGAATTGGACACATCCAAGTCAAGCGGGGCCTCTATGAAGAAACAAAAGAAAGAACCAGCAGCCAAGAAAGAACCGGCAGCCAAGAAGAAAACCCGCACTGCGTCGCCACCGAAAATCAAGCGCGTGTTTCTCTTAACTGGCGATCGGGATCAGGCAGCAGTGCACACCTCAATAATTTCGTCGTTGGGCGGTAGCGTCAGTGAGTTTGGTCGTGTATTTGACAACAGCTGCTCGCACATTATTTGCAGCGAGCTCAAGCGGACGGAGAAGTTTATCGCTGGGTGTGCGGCTGGCAAGGTTTGTACTGATATGCCTACTGCAAGGATCGGGTCTTGTCCATACTAACGTTATGTTACTTGTGTTGTCCATTGCAGTGGATATTGAAGCCTTCGTACCTCGACGCGTGCTCTGCTGCGGGAAAGTTTGTCGGTGAGGCGGCGCACGAGTGGGGGAGCCACAAATCTGACAATAAGGATATCGATGCGCGGATTTGGCCCGAGGTGGGCTCGTACTGGCGTAAGGAGCTCGCTGGTGGGCGCCCTGGTGCGTTCAATGGCTGGCGCTGTTTCATTCACGCGAAATGCGTTCCCCCTCGAGATATGTGTGAGCGTATTGTCCTGGCCGGCGGAGGTTCCGTGATCCCACTCACCAAGTCGGTCGATTTTGACAGTTTATCGAAGGAGTCGACATCGGAGGCGCCTGTCGTGGCGCTTTTTCCTCCCGAGGTGCCGACGCGAGACCTGTGGCTGAAAAAGCTCAAGGCGCACAAGATCGAATGTATCAAGGCGTCCTTCCTCATTGACTACATCACGAAGAAGCAATCGCCGCCTGTCAAGCGTGCCGACTACCATCTCTAGAGTCTAGATCTCACGCTGTGCAAATGAACTGCAGTACCCTGTGCGACAGCATACGAAGGAAGGTTTAGTCGTCCATTTCGATGAGATCGGCCTCGTCCTTGTAGATCTGTCCGCGAATGACGCAGTTGCAGAAACATATTAGCAGTGTGCTCTCAATGAAATATCCCAGCCGATACAAGTAGCCCCCACCTGTCCGAAGCGTTCGTAGCCTCCGTGCAGAATGAGCACGCGGGGCTTGTGCTTGGCGCCTTCCAGCACCACCTCCATCCGAGCCTTGAACCTCTTGGCGCAGGACGGTCCGCGCACTTGGCTCATCATGCAGTGGAACACGATGGCGTCTTCGTCCTTGTACTTTTCCACGAGCGCGTCCACGTCGTCGTCGTCCATGAAATTGTCCTCCGGGATGTTCACCGCCGAGCGGATGTGGCCGCCAGCATAGTCCGTATCGCGCACGTCGACGATGACGGGGCGCTTACTGGATGTATTGGAGTCGCGCAGGATCTCGGCCAACGCCGACGGCTGGATGTAGCGCGGGGGCTCCATGTACCCGATCGGAAACGACATGATCACCCTTGAAACTGTGTGTGCATCTTATGAGGTGAGAAACTGCTGTGTCGGATAAAACAGTTGACTTGTGATAAGTATATAAACTGAAAAATCCAGCGTTTGTTTCGCGCATTGCGATGTGATAATTTAGACAGTTTGGGATAGTTTTGTTGTGTTCATCTTTTTTTTAGGGTTCTACGATGCAGATGCGTGGGGAATTCACTTCTCAGCGGGCTTGACAAGGTGAGCCCTGAGTGCTTCGAGGGCCTTGTAGCGGTGCGAGATCTGGTTCTTGGTGGCCTTCTCCATCTCGGCGTACGTCTGGTCGAATCCGTCAGGCTGGAAGACCGGGTCCCAGCCGAACGTGGTAGGCCCACGGGCTGGCACGATCTTGCCGTGCGTCTGGCCGATGAACACCTGCGGCTCGGCGCCCGTCGGCGCGTAGGCGAAGATGCACTGGGCGTAGGCGGACTTGTCCTCGTAGGCGGCCAGCATGTTGTTGAGGCCGTCGTGGCCCGTCTTCTCCAGGAACCACTTAATGTACGGGCCGGGCAGGCCCTTGAGCGCGTTGAAGCACAGCGACGTGTCTTCCACCAGCACGGCGCCCTGCACCTGCTGGGCCGCAAGGCGGCACTTCTCCTTGGCGATGTCGGCCGGCTCGCCCTGCAGCTCCGGCAGGTCCACGGCCTGGTTGCGCAGCTCGAAGGGGAAGTCGGCGCCCAGGATGGCCACCACCTCCTTGAGCTTGTTGGCGTTGCCGGTCACGAACGTCAGCACGGGCTTGGCACTCGACATGGCTGAGAATAGGTTGGCAATGTGATAATGAATCCTCTGGCCGCCAATGGGCTCCGATGTGCATTGAATGTCGCACAACGTGTACTGCTACACAGCATCATGGGACTTGGGTACTGGTCTGCTTCCTCTTGGACACGCTGTAGACTCTAGGACCACGAGTCTCGGTGTTGCGCTTCAGTTCGTGCTTCCTACTCACGAGGAAGAATGCTGATCGAAGATCATTTGCCGAGTGAGTAGTGACTTGCCGCGTCTATGACGTCCTTCGAGCACTCAGCTGGGAAAACAACTTCAACTGCCCCGACTCGGGAATAGGTTGCGCGAAGGTATCCTCGATCTTGAAGCGACGCGTTGCCTCGTGCGCACAGGCTCGGATCCGCTCAGCTCACGATGCTGCCCGCCTTCCAGGTGCATCTGCACCAGCCCATTCTCGAGCGCGTGGCGCAAGTAGGAAAGTTCGATGGCCGCCACCCCGCGCTGGCGTGCGGCACCACCGCCGGCAAGGTGTTCATCCACTCGCCCAACGAAAACACCTTTCGCAACGACTCCGAGGCCGACGAGAATGAGCAGAGCAGCGTTCGCTTCCTTAAAATCAACCGCAAGGTCACGGCGCTGGCTGCAGGCAAGTTCGATGCCACGGACCAGGGCGACACGCTCGTGGTGGGCACGCAGTCCAGTCTGCTGGCCTATAACGTGGAGAAGAACTCCGACATCTTCTACAAGGACGTGCCCGATGGCGTGAGCGCGATGCTCTTTGCGCCAGCACCACGCGCAGTCTCGTCGGTGAACGCTCCGTCGCAGATGGTCGTGGTGGGCGGCAACTGCTCACTGCAAGGCTTCGGTCGGGACGGCGGCGAGCTCTTCTGGACGGTCACGGGAGACCACGTTCGTGCACTGGCGGCGAACGACGTGACCGGCCATGGTCGCGATGAACTCGTGGCTGGGTCGGACGACTTTGAGATCCGGGCATTCCAGAATGAGGAGGTGGTGTTCGAGTGCACGGAGACAAGTCGAGTTCTGGCTCTCACAGCAATTAAGAAGCAAGTGTTCGGCTATGCTCTTCAGAACGGCACAGTGGGTGTCTACAAGGGCAAGCATCGTGCATGGCGGGTCAAGTCTAAGAACGTTCCAACAGCGATCCATAGCTTTGATATCGATGGTGACGGAGAAAAGGAAATTGTCATGGGCTGGAGCAACGGCAAATTCGAGTCGAGGAAACTAACGAACGGTGAAGCCGTGCACAAGGAAGTGCTTCCTTCGCCTGTGGCGGCTCTTGTGACGGCAGACTATCGCATGGATGGCAAAGAAGAGATCATCTGCTGTTCAGCGGACGGAGAAATCCGCGGCTACTTCACGGCCACTGCTGATTTTCCCGCTCCAGGAACCTCTAGTACTGGTGCCAGTGACAAGGCCAGCCAGGAAGAGAAGGAGGTGGCGAAACTATCCAAGCATCGGGCAGCGCTCCAGCTTGAGATCAAAGCATTAGAGGCGAACCAAGGCGGTGGTACTGCTGCCACAGCAGGAAAAGGGCTACGCATTCGCGCCGACACGAACATCAAAGTACGATCGCTGGCCAGCAAAACTGCCACAAACTTTGAGCTTGAAGTGTCAACTGAAAACGACGCGGTTATCAAGATGGTGGTCGTGTTTGAGTCCGAGGCGGGTATTTTTGAGGGCGAGTCTCTGGTCGTTCGTCCAGCGACCATGAGCCCAACAGTTCGAATCCCGTTGAACTTGAGTAAGCACGCTGCAGCTCGCCTCGATTTCAAGGTACTTGTAGGGTCACGCGGCCACCACACCTCCTTCCACGTCTTTGAATCCACCTTCAAGCTGCCGAAGTTTGCTGCTTTTCACCACATCACCGGCGAAACGCCGGGCCCCCAGTCCCCCTCGGAAGGATCTGTGCGCTTTAATACTCCTGTGAAGCCGCAGCAAATGTATTCGTGGCTGGACAACGCCTTTGTCTTAGCAGAGGCGATTCCAGAGAACTCGCAAGCCCTCTTGATGTTCCGTTCACTTCGCGACAACTCGCGGCTCAGTATCTCCGTAACGCCACAGGAAACCGTGTTTCGAACGGACAATATGGAGCTAGCGGCCGAACTTGTGCAGCACATGTGCGCATTTCTCGAGTGGCGCGAACTGGAGTCAGTGGCAGATTTCCCTCGGCAAATGGAGGACTTCCGCAATTTGCTCGTGCGCGTAGATGAGAGCAACGCCATCCGGCTCAAGCTCACGGGTGAAATGGCTGATGATTCCAATCAGGTCAAGAATCTCATTATTCGCGTTGAAGACTCCCGTATCCTCAACGACATGTAAGTGATGTGCTGCTGTGTGTACTGCTTCGACGTGCTAGTTCATGAGCTTGTCTGTGCTGACTTGAGCTGATTCATTTGGTTTGATTCTCTACAGGACACGCATGCGACGGTTCTACTCCGAGTTGTTCTCGCTCAATAATCAGCTTCTTGGCGAGTACACAAAGCGAAGCACGAACCACCAAGCCCTTCTGGATGCTCTAAAGGAGGTGAACAGCATGATCCAGCTCGCAGCACGGCTGCGCTTCGGTAATGCGAAGTCCACGGTCATCGCAGCTTGCCGCAAGGCTATCAAGAACAACAACATTCACGCGCTATTCTACATCGTGAAGACTGGGAAGGAAGAGCACCAGTAACTTGATTTGTTTCTCAGCACTTGTACGGCACTTCCCAATTTCAAAACTGCTAACTGGAAGGTTAATATCACCACCTTCCGGTCTACATCTTCACGTTTCTATCACTATCTCGTTAACCAAAGTGATGGTGACGGAAAGCGAGTGAATCACGCCACTCTGCATCTTCGTCTTCATCATCTAGCATGCTAAATGCTTGCTTGTGTTTGTGTTTCCCTGTTGAACGCTCACCGGCAACTTCATTTGGGGATGAAGCCGCCAGTCCGTCGACCTCGTCACCGAATGAGATTCGCCTGACAATCCGAGGCGTCCTACAGTTCACATATTAGCAGAAAATAAAAGTGAGGTTTTTGCTGCTTCGAAGGTGTCAGCCGGTCTTGCGAACTTACTTCTCCTGTGGACGCTCCAGTTCTGTGGTCGCTCCAAAAGCTTGATCGTGGCTGCGCTTGTCCACGACCTGCTGAGCTGCTACGACGTCGTCAATTTCCTTTTCATCGTCAGATCCAAATGCTTCGTGGTATGTGCGTTTGTCTACGCTTTGTGGAGTTGGAGCCGCAGTATCGCGTTTCGGTTCTCCGATGTCTTGCCCTAGTACTCGAGGGTGCTTGCGCTTTTCTTTGGGCATAGCTATGCTTGCGCTTCCATTTGTATGCTCAGTGTCTGATCCAAACGCTTCTTGGTGTTTCCGCTTCACCGCTGCCTGTTGAGCTGTAGCAGAGCCACCGGTTGCAAATGAAGCACAAAATGCCTGGAAATCTGTAAGCGGTTCACTTTGCTCGGACTCCTTCGTCTCTTCGTCTTCGTCCGTGGCACTGTGCTGTCCTAACGGTGGAGCTACCTCTTGTGGTACTGGCTTGGGTGCAGTGTGCTCAGCAGGCTTCGCAACAGCAACATCAGGGGCTACTGGGACTGGCGCATGTATTGGAGCTGGAGCTGTCACTGGAGGTGGCTCATACGACGTTAAAGTGGCCGCCTTCCGTCTCATACGAGCGCCAATCAGCGCTTCCAGCCTTGCAGCAGCCTCACTAAGCCCACTATAGCCCACTGCTTCCCTGTCCTCCACTAGCCGCACTGGTCTCCATCCTGAGAAGGTCGGCGATTCCCTTCGTCTTGCTATCCTTCTGTCCACCGCCTGCGTCCACTCTTCCTGCCCGTCCCTCTTTTCGTCACCTTTTGCTTCCTCCCTCACCTCGTCAAACGAGAAGCCACCACGCCGCGCTGACCGCGTCGCCAACGAATCACTCATCGCCATCGGCGGCTGTCTCGCCTTCTGCTTCGATTCTGCCGGTCCAGAGCCCTCGTCCTCTCCTCGTCTCCTGCTACCGCCTCCATCCTCTTCTTGCACTTGATTTTTCTCTATTCCCCGCTTAGCTCGACTAGTTTTTCGTGACGATTTCGGTCTCGTCACCTTCACTGAAGACGTTGGAGACGGCGACGGCGACGCTGCTGGCTGCTGCTTGGCTGCGCTCACACTCGGTAGCTGCTGCCTCCTTTTCTGCGGCGACGGATGTGGCGTCTCGGCCAGCGCTCTTTGCAGCGCCGCCACCTGCTGCTGCAGCGCCAGTCGCCGATGCTGAAACTCGCGCGTGGACAGCGGAACGGCGGGCGCTCGCAGCGCCAAGCGCGGGATCTCGATGCGCACCCGACGCTGGAAGAGAAGCGGCACGAGCAGCTCCAGCAGCAACACGAGCCCGCCGTAATACAGACACAAGCGGAAGAGCAGTGAGTCCTCCTCCAGGGGCAGGAACAGCATGCTGCCCGTTGCAGTGCGTTGGCGAGCTTTTTGAACTTTTTGGAGGGAAATTGGGGGTAAAATGGAGGGATTCGGGGTAAAATTGAGGGTAATTTACGCAGCAAAATCAACTCGACCATCTAAAATGCAGGAAGCTCGACAGCGTGGATATTTAACAGCAGCGCCACGACATCTGTACAGGTGGCTCCTACTGGTGTCCAAGGCGAATGCGTCAAGCTGTCCTCTGAGACCTGACACAATTTACCGGTACGTGTCCATGAACTTGGCGTGGAACTTGGCCGTCTTCTCGATCACCTCGTCCACGGCCTCCTCGGGCGGAAGGATCGTGGAGCGGAAGTGCCACGTACCCGCCTTCTGGCCGAAGCCCGAGCCGGGCACCACCACAATTCCCGTCTTGTCCAGCATCTGCATGCAGTAGAACGCGTCGGGGGCCAAGCCAGCAGCCTTGGCGGCCTCAACGGCCTTGGGCGGAAGCGTGACGTTCGGGAACGTGT